>JAKWJD010000268.1:5000-33925 GCA_027705065.1 Solanum peruvianum
ATTAGTTAAGTGTGGGTGCCACTCACGACTCGTTTTGGGTCGTGACAGACTTGGTATTAGAGCGTTAGGTTTGTTGGTCTCATCACACAAAGACAAGTCTAGTAGAGTCTTCAGGAACGGTATGGGGAGGCCTTTACTTTTCTTCGAGAGGCTATAGGACTTTAGGAAAAGCCCATTCTTTCTTTCTTTCGTGCGATTATTTGGATCCAATTGGTATCTAGATGATACAAATTGGTATTTGACATCCTCACTCTATTTCGCAGATGGTTAGAACTAGAGCAACAACTGTGCCAACACCAACACCGGCAAGACAGGGTGCGTCTGAGCCAACCATTGGTGCTGTAACTCGAGGAGGAGCAGTGGCAAGAGGCCGTGGTAGAGGTCGCAGGAGGACGCCCACTAGAGGCAGAGGACAAACACCTGGCCCAGCTACGAATAGAGCAGTGACTCCTCCACCGACTGATGAGGTAGTGAGAGAAGGTGAGGAAGGGTAAAATGAGCAGGTTCAGGATAAGGAAGTACAACCCCAGCCTACCCCAGAGATGATTAATCAGGTTCTTACTTATCTTAGCGGGTTATCTGATCAGGGCCAGACACCTCCAGTGTTTTCTGCACCTGCACCTCAGGTTTAGGGGGTACAACATGCAGCTGCTATGGCTCCCCGCATGGATGCATCATTGGAAGTAGGCACGTTTCCTCGATTGACTACAGGGTCTATAATGACAGGTGATCAACATGAACTTTTCATTAAGTTCTTAAAGTTGAAACCTCCAATCTTCAAAGCTGCTGAATCTAAAGATGCCTATGATTTTTTGGTTGATTGTCATGAGCTGCTACATAAGATGGACATAGTAGAACGATTTGGTGTTGAGTTTGTGACCTATCAGTTTCAGGGGGATGCCAAATGTGGTGGCGGTCGTATGTTGAGTGTCAACCAACACAAGCACCACCTATGACTTGGACATCATTTTCTAGCTTATTTATGGAGAAGTATATACCCCGGACTTTGAGGGATAGGAGGAGAGATGAGTTCCTGAGCCTAGAGCAAGGAAGGATGTCTGTTGCTGCTTATGAGGCCAAATTTCGTGCACTGTCCAGGTATGCAACTCAGCTTTGCTTCAGTCCACAAGAGCGGATTCGCCGCTTTGTGAAAGGATTGAGGTCAGATTTGCAGATCCCAGCCTTACAGGTAGCTGCTGCAGCAAAATCCTTTTAGGAAGTGGTTGATTTTGCTAGACGACTTCACCATGACGTCGACATTTAAGAAGTTCCGTAAGGGAGATGAGTTCAGTGGTTCTTACTCCAGAGGGCAGAGTTCAGGAGGTTACCCAGCCTGTCCTATTCAGTCTTCACTGCAGGCTTCAGCTAGGGGTCCATCGCAGACCAGTCAGCCTTTTTCTGAGTTTGGAGGTTATCCCCAGACTTCGTCATTTTCACAGAGACCTATACTTGACTCCAGGAATTGTTATGGATGTGGAGAGGCTGGACATATTAGGAAATATTGTCCAAAACAGAGTTATAGACCCCCAGTAGTTAGAGGTAGAGGTGGTCATGGTAGAGGCCGCTATTCTGGAGGACGTGGTGGCCAAGGTAATGGTGGTCACCAATTCAGTCGGGATGGCGGGCAAGTTGGAACTACTGCAGCGCAGCTTGGTAGGGGCAATGGACAGATAGGTGATAGGGCCCATTGTTATGCTTTCCCCGGGAGGTCTGAAGCAGAGACATCTGATGCTGTTATCAGGTACTCTTTTGGTCTGTGATTGCATGGCTTCTGTATTGTTTGATCCTGGATCCACATTTTCATATGTATCTTCCTCATTTGCTACTGGTCTTGATTTATATTGTGATTTGCTTGACACCTTAACCTGTCCTCAGACAGCCAGCCCTCACCAGGCTGCTGGCATTGCTAAATGCTCCGCCACATGCCTATTCGTGTCTCTACTCCTGTGGGTGAGTCTGTGATAGTTGAGAAGGTGTATAGGTCTTGCCTTGTGACTTTTGTGGGGAGCAATACTTATGTAGATTTGATTATTCTAGAGATGGTTGATTTTGATGTAATTCTGGGTATGACTTGGCTTTCTCCAAATTTTGTAATCTTAGATTGTAATGCTAAAACTGTGACATTGGCCAAGCCTGGACAGATCCGCTAGTGTGGGAGGGTGACTATATTTACACCCAGTTCGTATTATCTCTTTTCTTCATGCTAAGAGGATGGTTAGTAGGGTTGTTTATCTTTCTTGGCAAATCTCAGGGATGATACTTCCAAAGTACCTTCGGTTGAGTTTGTCTCGATAGTCCGTGAGTTTCTGGATGTGTTTCCTGCAGACCTTCCTGGTATGCCACCGGATAGGGATATTGATTTTTGTATTGATCTGGAGCCGGGTACTCGCCCCATCTCCACTCCCCCTATAGAATGGCTCCAGCTGAGTTAAGGAAGTTAAAGGCCCAACTTCAGGAGTTGTTAGGTAAAGGTTTTATTAGATCGAGTGCATCCCCTTGGGGTGCTCCTATTTTGTTTGTGAAGAAGAAAGATGGAAGTTTCCGGATGTGCATAGACTACAGGCAGCTGAATAAGGTAACTATTAAGAACAAGTATCCCATTCCTCGCAATGATGATTTGTTCGATCAGTTACAAGGTGCTTGTGTCTTCTCTAAAATTGATTTGAGATCTGGTTATCATCTATTGAAAAAACGGGCAACAGATGTGCCAAAGACTGCTTTTCGAACCAGGTATGGGCATTATGAATTCTTAGTAATGTCTTTTGGGCTTACGAATGCCCCTGCTGCTTTCATGAGCCTGATGAACGGGATTTCTAAGCCATATCTGGACCTCTTTGTTATTGTATTTATTGATGATATACTGATATACTCAAAGAGCAGGAAAGAACATGAGGTGCATTTGAGAATTGTATTGGAGTTGTTAAGGGAGAAAAGTCTTTATGCCAAATTCTCCAAGTGTGAGTTTTGGCTCGATTCAGTGTCCTTCTTGGGGCACGTGGTTTCTAACGATGGAGTGATGGTGTATCCTTCTAAGATTGAAGTAGTGAAGAGTTGGGTAAGACCTACTAATGTTGCAGAGGTAAGGAGCTTTGTTGGTTTAGCTAGCTACTACCGTGATTCGTCAAGGGATTTTCTTCTATTGCTTCCCAGCTGACAAATTTGACTAAGCAGAATGTTCCATTTGTATGGTCGGACGAATGTGAAGAAAGCTTCCAGAAACTCAAGACCTTGTTTACTACTGCACCAATTCTTACCTTGCCAATGGAAGGTAAGAATTTTATTGTTTATTGTGATGCATCTTATTCTGGTTTAAGTGTAGTGCTAATGCAGGAGAGGAATGTAATTGCTTATGCTTCGAGGCAATTAAAAGTGCATGAACGTAACTATCCGACCCATGATTTGGAGTTGGCTGCAGTTGTATTTGCATTAAATCAATGGAGACATTATCTATATGGGGTCAAGTGTGAAGTTTATACAGATCATCGTAGTTTGCAATATGTCTTTACTAAAAAAGATTTGAATTTGAGGCAGAGGAGATGAATGGATCTATTGAAAGACTATGATATTACTATTTTGTATCACCCAGGAAAAGCTAATGTTGTGGTAGATGCTTTAAGTAGAAAAGCAGGGAGCATGGGTAGTTTAGCTTACTTATAGGTTTCTAGACGCCCATTGGCTAGAGAGGTTCAGACTCTGGCTAATGACTTTATGAGGCTGGAAGTACTAGAGAAAGGAGGATTTTTGGCCTGTGTGGAGGCAAGATCTTCTTTTCTTTTGACAAGATTAAGGGAAATCAGTATGCTGATGAGAAGCTGAGCCGAATTCAAGATATGGTGTTGCGAGGAGAGGCTAAAGAGGCAGTAATTGATGAAGAAGGCGTCTTGAGGATTAAGGGAAGGGTATGTGTGCCCCGTGTGGATGATTGATTCACACTATTCTTACAGAGGCTCATAGTTCAAGGTATTCTATACATCTGGGTGTAACCAAGATGTATCGTGATCTAAAGCAATATTATTGGTGGAATAGAATGAAGCGTGACATTGTTGATTTTGTTGCCCAATGCCCAAATTGTCAGCAGGTAAAGTATGAACACCAGAGGCCTGGAGGGACACTTCAGAGAATGCCCATTCCTGAATGGAAGTGGGAAAGAATTGCAATGGATTTCGTGGTTGGTCTTCCAAAGACATTGGGTAAGTTTGATTCTATTTGGGTAATTGTTGACAGGTTAACTAAGTCTGCTCACTTCATTCCGGTTAAGATGACTTACAATGCCGATAAGTTAGCCAAACTCTATGCTCTGAGATTGTTCGATTGCATGGAGTTCCACTTTCCATAATATCAGATAGAGGTACGCAATTTACTTCTATGTTTTGGAGGACATTACATGTTGAATTAGGTACTAGACTGGATCTTAGTACTGCATTTCACCCTAAGACCGATGGTCAGTCTGAGCGAACGATTCAAGTGTTGGAGGATATCCTTCGTGCATGTGTGATAGAATTTGGTGGTCATTGGGATAAATTTTTACCTTTAGCAGAGTTTTCATACAACAATAGCTATCACTCGAGTATTGAGATGGCCCCATTTGAGGCACTGTATTCCATTGGTTGGTTTGATGCATTTGAGGTTAGACCTTGGGGTACTGATCTTCTGAGGGAATCATTAGAGAAAGTGAAATTTATTTAAGAAAAGCTTTTAGCAGCTCAGAGTAGGCAGAAGGAATATGCAGATAGAAAGGTTAGAGACTGGATTTTATGGAGGGTGAACAAGTCTTGTTGAAGGTTTCACCCATGAAGGGTGTAATGCAGTTTGGTAAGCGAGGTAAGCTTAGTCCGAGGTATATCGGTCCATTTGAAATTTGAAGCGAGTGGGGGAGGTGGCCTATGAATTGGCATTGCCTCCAGGTTGTCAGGAGTGCACCCGGTATTTCATGTGTCTATGCTGAAAAAATACCATGGTGATGGAAATTATATCATTCGTTGGGATTCAGTTCTTCTTGATGAGAATCTGTCTTATGAGGAGGAGCCTATTGCTATTCTAGATAGGGAAGTCCGTAATTGAGATCAAAAGAGATTACTTCTATCAAGGTTCAGTGGAAGATTCGGCCAGTCGAAGAGTCCACTTGGGAGAGTGAGACTGATATGCATGAAAGATATCCACATCTTTTTAGTGACTCAGGTACTCTTTCTCGCCCTTGCCTTTCTTCCTATGAACGTTCGAGGACGAACGATGGGTAAATTGGTATCTATTGTAACGACCATTTTTTATCGTTTTGAGCACTAGAACTTTTTATGTCAGAAAATACTTTCCGATAGATTTAAATGGGTGTTTTGGACTATTCATAATTATAATTATGAAATTAGTGGGGTAATTTTAATAATTAATTTAGTTGGTGGTTAAAGAAAATAATATTAAAATTAATAAGGGTCACTTTTACTATTTTTATTATTAGTCTTATATAATAACTAGGGAGTAAATATTTTATAGGAGGAATAAGGGTTTCAAACGAGAAAATAATACGTGCAGCATCTAACGAAGAAGATCGATCCTTGTAACAATTCCTCTATTGCTTTAAATAAATTGTAATGGAGAACAATTAAAAGGTCACATGATTATTAGTGGGTGGAGGAGTAAATTATAGTCCTTGGAAGTGTTTGTTCATTAAGCAGTAATGTGTACTGCACGTGATTCTTTCATATGTTGGAGAAATTTTATAGTTAATTAAGAGTATATGTCAGGCGAATTGCATATAGTTTCAAACTTATTCACAAGCATTGAGAGTATTGAATTTTGGGTCTTTATAGGATTATATTTTGTTACTTTTCCGTAATGGAGGTTACTAAAGGTAGAACTTAACTCAAATTTTTAATTCTTTATATAGTTATCTTATTTTGATTCAATGTTTAATATATTAAGCTAAATATTTAAATATTAGGTGTATTGTATTATTTAAATACCATTAAAGTTATAGTAATGCGAGGAAATAAAAACTTACCATTAGGCTTAAACTTTGAGAGATTGATTATAGAATTAGGTGAATTGATGGTATATGCTGGACACAGAATAATCGGAATCTTTATGACCTTGTGAACTTACACCTTATATATATATATATATATATATAATATATATATATATATATATATATATATATATATATATATATATATATATTTGATAGATTGTAAGGGTTCGGAGGCAATAAGGAAAGGAAAGGCATTGGAGAAATAGTTGCTTGACTTCGATTCTTCGGTGGAGGTAGGTTATGGTTTATTTCTATTTGATAGATAAACTCTCAATAGAGATTGATATGTGTTAAGTGATATTGTAAAGTCTCCTATGTACTTGATTGTGTGGTTTGTGGTTGGCCTAAAATTATGAGATTGTTGAATTTCTAATCTTGAATCCTCTCTAGTAAAATGACGCCTTGAATAAAGAAGGCTTGATGAAATAAAATAATGAGATAATTGGATCGGAGTGTCACGTCCCGACACGGTATTATTGGATCGGAGTGTCACGTTCCGACACGGTATTATGGGATCGGAGTGTCACGTTCCGACACAATAACATTAAAGGAAAGAAATCATGAAGTAACTTAATATACTTAATCTCAAAGAACCTATTTTCCAAATGAGTATGGTGTGGAGGCATGAGTCCTCATAGGTGTGCTTGATGTTGTGATTGATGGTGTACCTATTATGGTGTTGTTGTCAATGGTTCATGTGTTTGTTGGTTGCCACCTGTTAAGTATTGTAGTTGATTTTATACTATTGTTTAATATATATTGATTTCTATTTCGAGTTGACCGATGATATCTACTCAGTATGTGTTCCTTGTACTGACCCCTACTTGTATTTTCTTCTCTGTTCTTTTGTGGAGTGCAGCAAGTGTACCATCGACTTCGACTCGCCCTCAGCTCGAGCCAATCTCCAGCACATCAGAGTTCAGGGTGAGCTATTAATTCTAGCTCGTGCTGGATTCTCTCATTCACGTCTTGATGTCTTTGAATTTCGGACATGGACCATCTTTTTGCTTATTTTGGTTTGTTAAACACTCTTAGACTTGGTAATTTGAGGATAGATTTCCTTGATGTGATGACTTCCAGGTTTTGGGATAATAAGTGTTAAACTTTAGAAGCTTACTTAATTGGTTACATTAATAAGTTTTGGATCTTCCACATTATTTTTGGTTATTCATAGTTGAACTATTGGTAAATGTTGGGGTTTAAATTTGTTGGTTCGCTCACCTAGTAGGTTAAGTGTGGGTGCCACTCACGACTCGTTTTGGGTCGTGACATTTTTTTTCAAAAAATTTCCTCTTTTTTTTCTTCAAATTTTTTCATGTATATTACAATACTTTTTTCCCTAAAAATTTCATATATATTACGTAGTTAATTTTTAAAATTTCTAGTGGACCTTTCACCGTTTTCCTCTTTTTTCAGAATTTTTATGTATATTACGTGATAAACTCATTCATTCAAAAGAAAAAATGTAATCGTATTTAATTTTTGGATATCCTTCGAAAAATTTCTGACTATGAGTGCTTTTAGCCTTGCAATCGAACAAAACTCGTTTGATAATATTTAGTTAAATTTAAAAAATATTATTCACTTTAAATATATTATTATAAATAAATATATCATTAAGTAGTACTCGCTCTCTTTTCCTAATTACTTATTCACAATTTTACCTAAAAACTTCTCTTAAAAATTCAAAACTTTTAATCCCTCTGCTTCATAATTAATAGGAGTAGTAACTTTTCTTTTTTGGGAGCTCAAATTTTCTTGGGCTACAATGTTTTAATAGGTAGAGTCACCGACCCGAAATGCGAAGTACATTATAGTTCCAGCTGTACACGGACTTTTCAAATCCCACGAGTTTTTTCTTTTTCCTTTTTCCTTTATATTCGGAGAGAAGTTCTACTGGTTTTTGTACTACTAGTAAGTATTTTATAGTATCTTCTTCTCCAAGAAATTGAAAAAAAAAACATGGCGAACTACAGATTGAGATCAGTGAAAAATGCTTCTAGAAAACAGATACACATTGGCAAATCAAAGGCAAATTACTCAATGATTTTCTGCAAGAAACATCCAAAGCATCGACAGTCTTCAGGAGTTTGCTCTGTTTGCTTAACAGAAAAACTCTCTCCGCTTTCAGCAAGTAATACTGGTACTCTTACTTGTTGGGTTCATCATAGAATGGCTTCTCTCTTGAAGGGTATTAGGTCCCTCGCCGCTTGTATTATGAGACAAAGAGAAAGAGGGGTTTTCCATAGATTCTTGCATTCAAGAAGAAGAAACAAGAAAGATTCAGAGTGTTTGGTACATGGGAGAGAGGTTCAAAACAAAATTCGGGATCGCAAATGCTCTTTTCCCCGTTCCAAATTTGACTTGCTGTACTACAAGATATGAGATTCCCTTTTTCAGTAGAATTACTCTATTTGTTTATTTGATCGTTGATTGTTTACTCATTGGATTAATATGTATATTGATGAGTTTTTTTTCTCTGTTTGATGATTCTTTTCCCATAGAGTCGGGTCCTTAAATTACTTTATATTTTAATTCTATGAAAAATGTGTATATAGTTTAAAAGGTGTAGGTTAAACAGAAAATCCCAGATCCGATTTTGGTGTTTATGATGAACTAGAATGGGGAAAATAGGAAGACGTAAAGACAAATAACAGAAAAGAGAATATTCGTCCGGGACATTAGCAATGCTTGTTCGCTGCTAACCGCTAATTAACCAAATATCATCTTCACAATATCCCAAGAAAATCATACAAGTTATTCTATTATTTGCAAAACAATTTGTCAATCATCATAACACAATAAAATTATGAATAACAAGTTATTTGCCTTACTTGATTAGGAGTAGACAGACTGTTTTTGTTTTGACAGTATCTCGGGGACTCCATTAACTTGTTTTTGTCTTCCTCTGGTTAATCCTTTTCTTTGACTCTGCAATTACGTTGTTGCATGTATCCTGCTTAGTTAATTAAGAACACTTGCATGTCCATGGATTAAACTTTTTATTTCCTACCTCCAAGTTGTAATTAATTGCCTTTGAATTTGTTCATTTCTTTTTTGTCTAATGCTCCAGAGTGTTGTATCTGTTATTTATGTTGTTTCTTGGTTGCTAATTGGATTTTAATTTACTCTTCCCAGTTGAATTTCCATTTTATATATATCGATAGTGAGGAATCGGGATTTTCAAGAGTCAAACTATATAAAAAAAAACACGAAAAAGTGAAAAGCGGATGCAACATATATTCTTTACCTGTGTAGTTAGTTTTATTTTTTGGCAAAGACACTCCCTGGATCCCGAGTACCTTGTGACGTGTGAATACATTCATGTATAAGTCCTTAAACTAATTAAACACCGATTTAACTTATCTAAATAATTTATACACCATCAGTGGATGTTATAACCAAGTGTTGCTAGTCAGTCACCTTATGTTAAGGTTGCAGGACAATAGTCGTATTACTCTTGGGGTTTCTTGTTCTTCAATTTATATATTATTACGTTGCAGTTATTGTTCTTTTTTCTCATTCAGAATGCTTTGTCGTGCTATGTCTAAAAATTTTTCAGGGCTTCCTTACTTCTGTTCATTTTTTCCTGACTGCTTCGCATGCTTGTCCTAGAGCCGAGGGTTTATAACAAGCAACCTCTGTACCTCCAAGGTAGGGGTAAGATCTTAGATCTGCATACACAGTTACACAGTACCAGCCCCAGACCCTACTTGTGGGATCACATTTGGTATGTTGTTATTGTGTTATACTAGAATATCTCTTCTTTAGTATATATGATTGATATTGGTAAACATACTTGGCATCATGAGTAAATTGCCTTTTCACTTGAGTCTATACAAATGAAAGTGAAATTTGCAGGGAGAAAGAATTGAACAAAGAAATGAAGGATATCTGGACTGTGTTTTGTGGGGCACCTGGTTGTTCGGACGATAATGGGAAGTTCTGCTATACTGATTTTGGGTCGATGACAGATCCTTCATCCTGTATCAATCATGTGTTAATAATTTGTTGTGATGTTATACTTCTGCTCATCTTCTTATACAATCTGTTTTCGAAGACATCCTTAAGAACTACCAATATTCCAGCTCGTTTTCAGGGGTTTTCGCGTTTGCAGTTGATTTCTGCCATTTTTAATGGCTTCCTAGGATTGTTATATTTGGCATTTGGTTTTTGGATTTTAGAAGATAAGGTGATGAAAACCCACAGTTCATTACCTCTACACTGGTGGTTATTAATCATGTTTCACGGAACGACATGGTTATTAGTAAGTTGTACCACAAGTCTTCGAGGAAAATATTTCTCAAGAACCCCCCTGAAGATTTTGTCAATTTTTGCTTTTATCTTTGCTGGGGTTTCTTGCGGTTTCTCTCTTTTTGCTGTCATTCTTGTCAAAAGGGCATCATTGAAGATAGCTTTAGATATATTGTCTTCTTTAGGAGCATGTTTATTGTTGTTATGCACCTATAAAGAGCTAAAGGAGGAAGATCCCATTGGAAATGACCTTTATGCTCCCTTAAATGGAATTAGTAAAAGTAATTCAGTTAGCTCAGTCACTCCATTTGCTAAGGCTGGAATCTTGAGTAAAATATCATTTTGGTGGTTGAATCCGTTGATGAAGAAGGGGAAGAAAAAAACTCTTCTAGATGAGGACATACCTAGATTGCGTGAGTCCGATTGTGCAGAATCGTGTTACTTAATATTTGAGGAGCTATTGAACAAACAGAAACAAGTTGATCCCACTCCCAGCCATCAGTTTTGAAGACAATTTTCATATGTCACCGGATAGAAATTATTGTTTCAGGATTCTTCGCACTGCTGAAAGTAGTCACTGTGTCAGCAGGCCCTTTGCTTCTTAATGCCTTTATTCAGGTTGCTGAAGGAAATGCAAGTTTCAGAAATGAGGGGCTTTTCTTGGCCATTCTGCTTTTCATTTCAAAGAGCTTGGAATCCTTAGCACAAAGACAGTGGTATTTCAGGTGCAGACTAATTGGTCTTAAAGTGAGGTCATTACTTACAGCTGCTATTTATAGGAAGCAAATTAGATTATCTAATGCCTCCAAGCTGATGCATTCCAGTGGTGAGATTATGAACTATGTTACTGTGGATGCTTATCGTATTGGAGAGTTTCCTTTTTGGCTGCATCAAACCTGGACAACAACTGTCCAGCTCTGCCTTGTACTTATAATTCTCTTTCACGCTGTTGGTGTAGCAACTATTGCATCCTTGGTAGTGATTATACTCACTGTGCTGTGCAATACTCCCCTTGCAAAGTTACAGCATAAGTTCCAGACCAAGTTAATGGTTGCACAAGATGATAGGCTAAAAGCTATTTCTGAGGCTCTTGTTAGTATGAAGGTTCTAAGATTATATGCATGGGAATCCCATTTCAAAAATGTTATCCGAATTTTGAGGCAAGTAGAAGAAAAGTGGTTATCAGCTGTTCAGTTGCGTAGATCATATAATAGCTTCCTTTTCTGGTCATCTCCTGTTTTGGTTTCTGCTGCTACTTTTGGGACTTGTTATTTCCTTGGTATTCCACTAAATGCGAGCAACGTTTTTACCTTTGTAGCAACTTTACGCCTGGTTCAGGAGCCTGTTAGAACAGCTCCGGACGTTATTGGTGTGGTAATTCAAGCAAAGGTCTCCTTTGAGAGGATTGTCAAGTTCCTTGAGGCATCTGAGCTGGAAATGAGACAAGAACACATCAGAAGCACAGATCATGCTGTACTCATCAAATCTGCTAATCTTTCATGGGAAGAGAACCCATCGCGACCAACACTCAGAAACATTAATCTGGAGGTTAAACCTGGTGAGAAGGTTGCTATATGTGGGGAAGTGGGCTCAGGAAAGTCATCTCTTCTGTCAGCAATTCTGGGAGAGGTTCCAAGTATACAAGGAACAGTAAGTTGTAATGGTTGGTTCCTTCTTTCCTAGTGGTTAGGTAATAAGAAGCAGGATTGAAGTTTAGCATAATGATGATATCGGTTTTACCAAAGTTCAATATTATCTGTTATCTGCAGGTTCAAGTATATGGAACAACTGCCTACGTCTCTCAATCAGCATGGATTCAGACAGGGACAATACAAGAGAATATATTGTTCGGTTCTCCATTGGATAGCCAGAGATACCAGCAAACCTTGGAGAAGTGTTCACTGTTAAAAGATCTCGAGATACTACCTTATGGTGATCTCACAGAAATAGGAGAAAGAGGAGTCAATCTTAGTGGTGGACAAAAGCAGAGAATTCAACTTGCTCGTGCTTTGTATCATGATGCGGATATATATCTCTTGGATGATCCCTTTAGTGCTGTAGATGCCAATACCTCGACAAGCCTCTTCAACGTGAGCATTTCTTTAGTGATGTGATTCTTGTCGTTTCTTTCCATTTGCAAGCTCAATTGATCCTATGCAGGAATACATCATGGGAGCTCTTTCCGGGAAGACTATCTTACTTGTGACTCATCAAGTTGATTTTCTTCCTGCATTCGATTTGGTTCTGGTGAGTTTTATCCATGCAGTTCTCTCTTCCAATTTGGCTTTTGTTACTTCCTCTCTCGTCTCTCTGTTATTATAGTGTGTCTCCTCTGGTTGAATTGATCTTTTGAAATTATGTGTGCAATGATCATGCTTGTATTCAATAGAAAACCAAATCTTTTTATATGTTCACATGAAATTGTTACATATATATATCTACTTCGGTTTGCAGTTAATGTCAGATGGAGAAATTTTACGCTCAGCTTCATATGATCAGTTATTGGCCTCGAGCAAAGAATTTCAAAACTTGGTTAATGCACACAAAGAGACTGCTGGTTCAGAAAGGGTTTCGGAGGCTTTTTATTCACCAAGAAGTGATACTTGTTCAAGAGAAATTAAAAATAAAGATAGTGGTGAACAACCAAAAACCTCTGGAGGAGATCAGTTGATCAAGCAAGAGGAGAGGGAAGTTGGAGACACTGGATTTAAGTCTTATGTTCAGTATTTGAATCAAAATAAAGGATACTTGTTCTTTGCCATAGCTGTTGTTTCGCAACTTGCGTTTGTGGCCAGTCAGATATTACAGAACTCCTGGATGGCTGCAAATGTTGAAAATCCTGAAGTTAGCACTTTGAGACTGATTTCAGTTTACTTGCTAATTGGATTTGTATCCACACTATTTTTGCTTTCGAGATCTCTATCAACTGTTCTTTTGGGTTTGCAATCTTCAAAGTCCTTGTTCTCACAGCTACTAAATTCTCTCTTCCGTGCACCTATGTCATTTTATGATTCCACACCTTTGGGAAGGATACTAAGCAGGGTAATTATCTCAAATGTGACAATTGAGAGAAAAATGATACTTATTAAGTATTTTCCTGTAGCTAAACATTTTTCCTACATTTTCATTTCTCGTCCCATTATTGCAGGTCTCATCAGATTTGAGTATAGTTGATCTTGACGTCCCATTCTACTTGATTTTTGCGGTTGCATCTACCACAAACTTTTATTCTAATTTTACAGTACTAGGTGTTGTTACTTGGCAAGTTTTGTTTGTCTCCATCCCTGTGGTTTATGTGGCCATTCTCTTACAGGTACTAGTTATATTAGGGGAATAAGGAAGTTTGATTCTGTGTTTCCAGCTGACAAACTGATAAATCATGAATTAGTATTTTTTTGGTTCCTAATTTTTTCCACAGAGATACTACTTTGCATCTGCCAAAGAGTTGATGCGGATCAATGGAACTACCAAATCATTAGTGGCAAACCATCTTGCTGAAGCCATTGCTGGAGCTGTGACTATAAGGGCATTCAAGGAGGAAGAGAGATTTTTTGTGAAAACGTTTGAACTAATTGATATAAATGCCAGTCCTTTCTTCCACAATTTTGCAGCAAATGAGTGGCTGATTCAACGTCTGGAAACTATTAGTGCAATTGTTCTTGCTTCCTCAGCACTTTGCATGGTTTTACTTCCTCCTGGGACTTTCAGCTCTGGCACGTTAATCAACTATTATATGCTTGGAATCGGAAAGAATATCTCATATTTCTGTTTTTTCTTTACCTTTGATCATTATGTGATACACAATTTACTTCCTTAATACCTGTTAATATTATTGCAGGATTTATTGGGATGGCTTTATCTTATGGTCTTTCCCTAAACATAACCCTTGTTTCTTCCATTCAATATCAATGCACTTTGGTGAACTATATCATTTCTGTGGAAAGACTTAACCAGTATATGCAAATACCAAGTGAAGCTCCTGAAATTTTAAAAGAGAACCGTCCCCCAGTCAATTGGCCTTCGAGGGGTAAAGTTGAAATTCATGATTTGCAGGTAACTTCATCATTTGCCCTAATTTTCAATCTTTTGGGATGTTAAACATACTAATGAGCATGCCTCAAAGTAGATAAGATATTGGAAGGATTCCAGACTTGTTCTTAGGGGGATCAACTGTACATTTGAAGGAGGTCATAAAGTTGGTATTGTTGGACGAACTGCCAGTGGGAAGAGTACACTCATAAGTGCACTATTCCGACTAGTGGAGCCTGCAGGTGGAAGGATTGTGGTTGATGGAGTAGACATTTGTAAAATTGGTCTTCATGATTTGAGGTCCCGTTTCGGGGTAATACCTCAGGATCCTACTCTTTTCAATGGAACAGTGAGATGCAATTTAGATCCCTATGTCAGCATACTGACCAGGAAATTTGGGAGGTAATGTACTTGGCCACTGTTTTTTAGCATCAGTTGATAAATAACATAGCTTTATTCTAGTTATTTATTATCATTTTTATCTTCATTGTCAAAGGTTCTTGGGAAATGTCAGCTACAAGAGGCAGTTAAGGAAAAAGATAAAGGGCTTGATTCCTTGGGTAATCTTTTAAACATGTCAGGTTGTTTTATACCAGTGGTTGTTATTGACCATATACTCATTTCAGTTGTAGAAGACGGGTCAAACTGGAGCATGGGGCAGCGACAGCTGTTCTGTTTGGGGCGTGCTCTTTTGAGGAAAAGCAAGATTTTGGTGCTTGATGAAGCGACAGCATCAATTGACAATGCCACCGATATGATATTGCAGAAAACTATCAGGACGGAATTTGCTAACTGTACTGTAATTACAGTTGCCCATAGAATACCAACAGTAATGGATTGTACAATGGTTCTGGCCATTAGTGACGGTAGGATCTATCTGTTTACTTTTGAATACTCACTTAATAGTTCAGAGAATATGTTGATCTCAAAATGTTATCCCCATGACTTGCTTTTGGTTGCTATAATACAGGAAAACTAGTGGAGTATGATAAACCTATGAATCTGATGAAGAATGAAGGTTCACTCTTTGGGAAGCTCGTTAAGGAGTACTGGTCTCATTATCACTCACCGCAATCACATTGAAGCAAAGTGCAGATCCGCAATACATTCTGAGGTGCATCAAACTTCACATGTGTTGCCTAATTGCTACCTCAATCAGCCCATTGAGGGGAAGCATTGAACTCAATGGTGGTTTATTTTGATGTAGATCAAGATTAGGAATCTGGCAAGATTGTGTACCTCAACTATTCCACTGGCTTGGTGAAAGAAATCGGATCTTTCTCTAAATGTTAGTGCATAACTTGCTGTAGGCTGTTAACACCACGAAGGTTCAGCATGCAGTGAGCTAACCAACTGCAGCTTAGTAGCTTTAGCCTACCAATTTTCTTGATTTTAACAGGTTTTATTTAGGCATGCTAGCAAAGTCTTTTTTCAGGGTCATAAATGTACAATCTTCCTGTATTATGAATGAAATTCTTACACCTTCCAATCTTCAATTTAGCTGTTAAACACACAAAAATCACCTCTAATCCTTTCTTTTACATTGCTCACTAAACACTCATTTTGCCAATCTTCAGTAATACTCTATAAAATCCTCAACTGTGAAACAACTTCATATTTGCTCCTAAATTTGATTAGGATTCAGCTGGTAATTTCAGTTGGGAAGTCCTATATTGGGAGTAAAGCGTTCTCTAACAAAGGCAACTCCCAACAGGGTTCTAACCTGAGTAATGTGTTCTCTATAACAAAGGCAACTCCCAGCAGGCTCTAACTCTCTGGTTAAATATAATCACTACTTACTAGCTGTTGTTGGATGGTTTGGAAGTCGATATGATCTGATTACGGTTGTAAATGTTTACATTAGTAGTATAAAAGAAACCGAAAAAGAGATAGAAAGGATCTATACACAGAGGAAATGGTGGAGATATCTGAGAGACTAGAGAATTGAGTGAAATTAAACAATAAAGCAAGACGGTGAGTTCTTGCAATGTGTATGGTGTTGTAGCAACACATGATACAAAAGTGGTTGTGTTCCCTTCTTTTTCTGGGACTTCTTTTGGGAGACAGGGAATGAATAATCAATGATGATACGATTGCTTAATCCTAGGGAAAACTGTGTTCGATTTCATCTTCAACTATCTAGGTGACATACTGGAGTGACTGCATGTAGCATAAGATGATGGATGAGTAGCAATGGAGAAGGAACTGTACTGATTGAGTTCCCTCTTCATTGCCTTGTATACTTGATCTAAGCCTTCCTCTATCAACTCCAAAACTGTGTGTGGCATTGGTGGCATATTCATGTCAACTGATCCTTCCAACATCTTCACCACTTCTCCCATGGAAGGCCTGTTTGACACTTCATCCTGAATACACCAGAAGGCAACCATCAGTGCTCTCGTGACCTCTTTTTCTTCTACTGCTCCTCCAAGTCGCCTATCTACAACTTTTACGGGTGTTCCACTTGTCATCTCCTGAAATAAAAGAAAAGAAAAATAGTGAAGAGAACATGTCAAAGGAGGGAACACTAAGAATATAAGTAGAGGAATTTTATGTGTACCTTGTAAGCCCATCCAGGATAAAAGAAGTCATCTGCCTCACAAGTCATATCAAGATTTCTCCGACCACCAATAATCTCTAGAAGAAGCATGCCATAGCTGTAAACATCAGCTTTTACAGTGATAGGTCGATTGCTGACCCACTCGGGGGCTAAATAACCTCTCGTTCCTCGGATCATTGTGACAACATGAGAGTGCTCTCTTCCCATTAACTTAGCTAGTCCAAAATCAGATACTTTAGGGCAGAAATTCTCATCCAGAAGTATGTTTTCTGGTTTGATGTCACAATGTATTATTCTGTTCCTACATTGCTCATGAAAATAGGCTATCCCTTGTGCAGTGCCAACTGCTATGCGAAAACGTGATGCCCAATCCAGTAGTCTATTTCTTGTACTAAATGAATGAAATATCCACTTGTCTAATGAACCATTTTTCATGTACTCATAAACTAGTAGCCTGCCAAAGAGTGAAAATTTTAGTGAAAGTTGTGCTAGTCCTTGACTGTGATTCTACAATTCTACATACTTCCCAATCTATACATCACAAATTACAGTGAAGAAAAGTTAAACTTACCGTTGGGTTCCCTCAGAACAGTATCCGCATAGACGAACCAAGTTCAGATGATGCATAGAGCCAATGGTTTTGACCTCTGTTATAAATTCCTTCTCCCCATGAGGTGAAACTTTATCAAGTTTCTTTACTGCAATCAATGTTGCATCCTTTAAACTTCCTTTATACACACTTCCAAATCCACCTGTCAAAGCAGCAATGTTACTGATCATATTCTTACCTTATTTGAAACAGACCAGTTTTCTCTGCTTGGGTTTATATAGTCGAGAGTTAGTAGCATAAAAGTAATAAAAATTCCATATATTTACCTGTTCCAAGTAACTCGGAAAAATTGTTAGTCCAACATTGCAGGTCGCGGTAGCTGAAGCTAATTGGAGCTCCAGACAACAGCAAAGAGCCCTCAAGTGCCCTTCTCATAGATCTTCTCCTATGGATATTGATAAACAACAAGCAACAGAGAAGCAAAATGAGAAGAGTCATACTCAGGACTATGGGAAGTACCAAAACCTTATCGTGCCTACTCTTCGACTCATCTGATGAATTCCCAGGTTTTCCAGATACCGTGGCATTGGCCTCAACCTTCACAAATAAAGTCGAAACAGGATCCTCAAATCCACCAAATTCCAAGCTCCGAGTAACCAACAATAAGCCTTTTCCTCACTAAGTCCATAAACAGAAGCAACACAATCACAGTTTGATAAGCAAGCATCACCACATTTGGACAGTGTCCCTTTATCACTATAATTTCCTATGACAGATGATTCTGAGAAATAATAATTTGTTTTCTGAACCGTAGAAATCTTGAACTGGGACATCAAGTTTTCATGCTGAGGTCCACATTTCCCTGTCACTGAAAAATTTCCCAAACATGAAACATCATTTCCCTCCGTAGAAGTCCCTGGCAAACATGTGCAAGAAGCATTTGTTTTGCTTCTATCTAAATTACATATCCCATTGCCACAAACTCCAGAAATATCACATGGATTAGACACAGCTGCCCACTCTGGAACCCATTGCCTTGATCCATTCACATCATTATCCCATCGATACAAACGTAAATTTCCATAAACCTCAAGGGTTAATCGACGAAGAATAGATGGAGCATTGGAATTCGTTTGATTTACAGCCGATGATAGTCCTCCATAATCTCCATCATTTTTATATACATAAACTGCTCCATCTGAAGATGAGCCATAAACTATACCAAAGCTTCCTGCTTTATCCAATACAGCAGTAACATCTCCAGTCACATTTGATATTTCAGGTCCTGACCAATAAGAAAAATTGCTGTAAAATTCAGGCGATGAATCGTAGGAGTTGGGGACATTATAGGTCAATGCAAGGCTTAGTGAAGTAGGCTGCTGCAGCATTTTTAAAGTGTAGTAACGACCATGAGAAGGTGATTTTGAAGATGTTAATTCTAGTGATACTGTTAAGGATTGACCAGGCAAGAGAGTATCAGATGGATGTGAAAAGCTTTGCCATGCAATAGTACTTAGGTTGGTGCTGTAGAGAATGAAGTTTCCATTTTCAGACATGACAGCCAACTCAACGCCTGCTTCCGAGGTGTTTGATGCCCACACTGTGGTGTCTCCATCCATCAACATGAGATTTCCTGTGGTGTCAAACTCCAAGATTGCATCTTTGCTGACTGGGGAATTTCTATTTAGAGGATTGACACAAAATGGCCAAAAAGTTATATTACCTGCAAAATCTTTATTAAAAACTAGAGGTGGAGGTATTTTCTTCTTTGTTCCTTCTCTAAAATCAGACCTAACAATTCTTATCTATAATTCCATACTTACATCTACCTCCTGAACGTTTTCAAGAACTTGTCTTTCATCATAAAATCTCAAATCTTGTTCTTTGAAAGAAAAAAGCAACCTCTAAAGCTGGAATGGATTTCGTGTGTTTGAAAAGTTAATGAAGAAAAGCTACAGTTTGATCATACAACTTTTCCTCCTACTAACATATGCAGATCTAGAATTTCACGTATATATCTATGTTCTGTGTCGAAAATATAAAGCTTATATCAATAAAGATATTACTACCTAACAAAACCTTATAAGCAAGAGCGGAGCTAGGAGGACACAAGGGAGGTTCATGCAAACTGCCTTAGATGGTAAATTACACTACATATACAAAGTCAATTTCTTTTTTAGGTATATATAGCAAATATTAAATCTATGTGTTATTCATTTCTGTATATTTTGAATCTCTTTAGTGAAAACTCAGACTCAATCACTACGCACATACAACTTAAACAGTTTTACACTTACATATTAGGAGACCAAACAAGTGTTCTGTCTCCTGGTATTTGTGCAAACCAAATTGCCAACTGATATTGATCATTAGAGTCCACTGCAGGAGTGAAGCCAAAAGCAAAAGTTCCATTGTCAGAAAACCATGCTTGTTTCTCTTTAGCTAACAATCTTGAACCCAAAATAACACTGCCATAAACTACACAGACATGAAGTTGTGCTACAAACAGTAACAGCAGAGCCAAAACAGAGGAAATGAAACAGAGAGCCATATGTTGCAAATATGGAAATAGGATTAGGTTTCAAGAAAATCAACTTGACAATTTAATGGACTACAAATTTTCAAATTTTGAAGTTTCAAGTATGTGGGGAAGTAAAGAAGTTGAGAACAAGGTGGTTGGTGAGTGAAGGTGAACTATAAAGTTGACAAATGATCAAATTATTAGAGTTAGTCGGTTCTGCCATTTAGCGGCACGTGTCTTGTTCAATTTCTTTGTTGTTTTCATACTATAAAAGGATTGAAAATAACTGAATTTGTCCAGCTGGACTGATGTTATTTCTTTTATTTCACACTTTGCCAGATTGGTGTTCTGAGTAAACTCAAATTTCATCTCGTATATACTTCCAACTTTTGAGCATATGTAATTAGATATTTTAATTTATTTTTATTATATTAATTTAACACGTTAACCTAGAATATTTTCAAAATTCATATGCCCCAATAACGTTAGATGTCCATAGGAAGCAGTAAAAATAAGTTAGGAGTATTGGATTACTGGTTGATATAATATGTCAAGGTAAAATTAAAAAAGTTTTACTTATCACAATTGACTTTGAATTCTACGTTCAAAAGTTATATTGCTTGAAAATTTTAAAATTATAATCATAGCGTGTTAAATTCTTTAAAAAAATGCATCACTTTAAAAGATTCCAACAAACATTTAATGACATTTTTGATGAATCTAAATAACATAATCTTGTGAATTATTTGGTGAACTTTTTACGAAAAAACTAAAGTTAATTTCTAGGAACTACAAAAAAGTCCTATGTTTTCAGAGAAGCTCTGGAATAACCCATTGTAGCATCTTAGATAAGTATTTTAAAATATATCTAGAAATTCTAGAATTTTTTAGATAGTAAATTAAGTTATCTAGATTAATTTTATAGATGTATATAGAATAGTATCTAAAATTATTCCTATACAAATATACATAAAGATGACAATAGTCATTTATAATCAACTCATTCAAGAGTCCTTTTGTAACGACCTGTTTAGTCGATTCGAGCAGTAGAGTTTAGTTTTGAAAATAACTGACTGTGTCGACGGACCACACGACGGACCGTCATAGTCACGACGGATCGTCGAGGGTCTCCGTCCCAAAACACTTAAACTCTGAAAATTTGGGTACGGGGATCAACTCTCTGAACTTCGCGACGGAACTGCAGCACGGACTGTCGCAGATACGACGGACCGTCACAGACCTTTTACTGAAATTGAGTCTCTAAACTCTGTGACGACCCTGCAGGACGGACCGTCGCAGGCACGACGGGCCGTCACGAGTGACGTCACCTTGACTGGGTCGGATTTCTGTTAAAAGTTTTTAAGGGGCATTTTGGACCATTCATGATTATAATTATAAAATTAGTGGGGTAAGTTTAATAATTTAATTACTAGGGGGTTAAAGGAGATAACCTTGAAATAAATAATGGGTTACTTTTATCATCTTTCATACTTAATTATATGATAATTAGGGTAAAAGAAAAAGAGTTTGAATAAGGAAAAATAGAAAGAACAGAAGAGGGGAACGAACGAGCGAGAGAGAGAGAACGAAGAGGAAAGCAAAGGCATTGAGAAGTAGCTTGCTTGATCACGATTCTTCGGTGGAGGTAGGTTATGGTTTATGCTATCTCATAGTAAACTCTAAATAGCGATTGATATGTATTGGGTAGTATTGTAAAGTCTTCTATATGCTTAATTGTGTGGTTGCATGATGTGATTATATAATTGTGATGAATTAGCATGATGAGGCTGTTGAATCTTAAACCTTAAAACCTCTCTATCAATGATGATGTCTTGACATAAAAGAAGGCTTGATGAACTAAAGTAATGAGATTAAGGGATCGGGTGTCACGAACCGACAAGTAGTATTAGGGGATCGGGTGTCACGAACCGACACGTAGTATTAGGGGATCGGGTGTCACGAACCGACACGTAGTATTAGGGGATCGGGTGTCACGAACCGACACGTAGTATTAGGGGATCGGAGTGTCACGTTCCGACACGTAGTAGTAGGGGATTGGAGTGTCACGTTCCGACACCAGGATAATAAAGAGAATGAATCTTGAGGGGATCGGACGTTCCGACACCAGGATAATAAAGAGAATGAATCTTGAGGGGATCGGAGTGTCACGTTCCGACACCAGGATAATAAAGAGAATGAATCTTGAATTATGTTAATATACTCAATTTAAAGAACCATTTCCCAAATGAGTATGGTGTGGAGGCTTGAGTCCTCTTAGATGTGCTGGGTGTTGTGGCCAATGGTTATGGTACTTGTTGTTGTCACCTGTTGAGTATGTAGTTGATTTTATGTTATTATTTGATATATATTGCTTTCTATTTTGAGTTGGCCGATGATACCTACTCAGTACGTGTTCCTTGTACTGACGGCTACTTGTATTCTTTTCTTTGTTATTTATGGGATGCAACAAACGTGCCATCAACTTCGACTCGTCCGCAACTCTAGCCAGTCTTCAGCATATCAGATTTTCAGGGTGAGCTATTGTTCCTAGCTCAGACTGGATTCTCTCATTCGTGTCTTGATGTCCTTGAAGTTCAGACATGGACCATTCATTTACTTATTTAGCTCTTAGATACTCTTAGATTTAGTAATTTGAGGATAGATGTTCTTGTGGTGATGACTTCCAGATTTTGGAATAATAAGTATTAATTTAGAAGTTATTTATTGGTTATATTAATGAGTTTTAAGTCTTCCGCATTATATTTTGTTCGTTATGGTTGGAATATTGGTAAATATTGGGGTTTAGATTGGTTGGTTCGCTCACATAGGAGGATAAGTGTGGGTGCCACTCGCGGATCGTTTTGGGTCATGACAAACTTGGTATCAGAACATTAGGTTCGTTGGTCTCATCACACAAGAACGAGTCTAGTAGAGTCTTAAGGAACGGTAGGGGGACGCCTTTACTTTTCTTTGAGAGGCTATAGGACTTTAGGAAAATTCCATTTTCTTTCTTTCGTGCTATTACTTGGATCCAATTGGTATCTAGGTGATACAAATTGGTATCTGACATCCTCACTCTATTTCGCAGATGGTTAGAACTAGAGCAACAACTGTGCCAAACACCAACACCGGCAAGACATGATGCGTCTGAGCCAGCCACTGGGGCTGTAGCTCGAAGAGGAGCAGAGTGGCAAGAGGCCGTGGTAGTCGAGGTCGCGGGAGGACGTCCTCTAGAGGTAGAGGACAAACACCTGGCCCAGCTAGTACTAGGGCGGTGACTCCTCCACCGACTTATGAGGTAGTAAGAGAGGGTGAAAAAGGGGAAAATGAGCAAGTGTAAGAGGAGGAATTACCACCCCAACCTACCCCAGAGATGATTAGCCAGGTTTTTGCTTATCTTAGCGGGTTATCTGATCAGGGCCAGACACCTCCAGTGTTTTCTACACCAGCACCTCAGGTTGTGGGAGTACAACATGCAGCTGCTATGGCTCCCCGCATGGATGCCTCGATTGACTACAGGGCCTATAATGACAAGTGGTGAACATGAACTTTTCACTAAATTCTTGAAGTTGAAACCTCCAGTCTTCAAGGGTCCTGAATCTGAGGATGCTTATGATTTTCTGGTTGATTGTCATGAGTTGCTACATAAGATGGGCATAGTAGAACGATTTGGCGTTGAGTTTGTGACCTATCAGTTTCAGGGGAACGCCAAAATGTGGTGGCGGTCATATGTTGAGTGTCAACCAGCACAGGCACCACCTATGACTTGGGCATCATTCTTTAGTTTATTTATGGAGAAGTATATACCCCGGACTTTGAGGGATATGAGGAGAGATGAGTTCCTGAGCCTAGAGCAAGGCATGATGTCGGTTACTGCTTATGAGGCTAAGTTTCGTGCACTATCCAGGTATGCCACCCAACTTTGCTTCAGTCCACAAGAGCGGATTCGCCGTTTTGTGAAGGGATTGAGGTCAGACTTGAAGATTCCAGCCTTACAGGTAGCTGCTGCAGCAAAATCCTTTCAAGAAGTGGTTGATTTTGTGATAGAGGTGGAGGGGGTGAAGCCAGACGACTTCACCCTGGCCTCGACATCTAAGAAGTTTCATAAGGGAGGTGAGTTTAGTGGTTCTTACTCCAGGGGGCAGAGTTCGGGAGGTTACACATCCCGGCCTATTCAGTCTTCACTGCAGGCTGTAGCTGGGGGTCCATCACAGACCAGTCAACATTCCTCTGAGTTTGGAGGTTATCCCCAGACTTCGTCGTTCTCACAGAGACCTATGCTTGAACCCATAGAGTGTTATGGATGTGGGGAGACAGGACATATTAGGAGATATTGTCCAAAACAGAGTTACAGACCCCCAATAGTCAGAGGTAGAGGTGGTCATGAAAGAGACCGCTATTCTGGAGGACGTGGTGGCTAAGGTAATGGAGGTCACCAAATCAACCGGGGTGGAGGGCAAACTGGAACTACCGCAGCGCAACATGGTAGGGGCAACAGGCAGACAGGTGACAGGGCCCATTGTTATGCTTTCCCCGGGAGGTCTGAAGCGGAGACATCTGATGCTGTTATCACAGGTAATCTTTTGGTTTGTGATTCCATGGCTTCTGTATTATTTGATCCTGGATCCACGTTTTCATATGTATCTTCTTCATTGGCTATTGATCTTGATTTACATTGTGATTTGCTTGACATGCCCATTCGTGTCTCTACTCCTGTGGGTGAGTCTGTGATAGTTGAGAAGGTGTATAGGTCTTGTCTTGTGACTTTTGTGGGGAACAATACTCATGTGGACTTGATTATTCTAGAGATGGTTGACTTCGATGTAATTCTGGGTATGACTTGGCTCTCTCCAAATTTTGCAATCTTAGATTGTAATGCTAAAACTGTGACATTGGCCAAGCCTGAGACAGATCCGCTTGTGTGGGAGGGTAACTACACTTCCACCCCAGTTCGTATCATCTCCTTTCTTCGTGCTAAGAGAATGGTTAGTAAGAGTTGTTTAGCTTTCTTGGCACATCTCAGGGATGATACTTCCCAAGTACCTTCGATTGAGTCTGTTTCGATAGTCTGTGAGTTTTTGGATGTGTTTCCTGCAGACCTTCCTGGTATGCCACCGGATAGGGATATTGATTTTTGTATTGATCTGGAGCCGGGTACTCGCCCCATTTCCATACCCCCTTATAGAATGGCTCCAACAGAGTTAAGGGAGTTAAAGGCCCAACTTCAGGAGTTTTTAGGTAAAGGATTTATTAGACCAAGTGCTTCCCCTTGGGGTGCTCTTGTTTTATTTGTGAAGAAGAAGGATAGGAGTTTTCGGATGTGCATAGACTACAGGCAATTGAATAAGGTAACTATTAAGAACAAGTATCCTCTTCCTCGCATTGATGATTTGTTCAATCAGTTACAAGGTGCTTGTACCTTCTCAAAAATCGATTTGAGGTCTGGTTATCATCAATTGAAAATACGGGCAGCAGATGTGCCAAAGACTGCTTTTCGAACCAGGTATAGGCATTATGAATTCTTAGTAATGTCATTTGGACTAACGAATGCCCCTGCTGCGTTCATGAGCCTGATGAACGGAATTTTTTAGCCATATCTGGATCTCTTTGTCATTGTGTTTATTGATGATATACTGGTATACTCAAAGAGAAGGAAAGAATATGAGGAGCATTTGAGAATTGTATTGGAAGTGTTGAGGGAGAAAAGGCTTTATGCCAAATTTTCCAAGTGTGAATTTTAGCTAGATTCAGTGTCCTTCTTGGGGCACGTGGTTTCTAAGGATGGGGTGATGGTGGATCCTTCTAAGATTGAAGCAGTGAAGAGTTGGGTAAGACCTACCAGTGTTACAGAGGTAAGGAGCTTTGTTGGTTTAGTTAGCAACTACCGTCGATTTGTCAAGGGATTTTCTTCTGTTGCCTCCCAACTGACAAATTTGACTAAGCAGAATGTTCCATTTGTATGGTCGGACGAATGTGAAGACAACTTCCAGAACCTCAAGACCTTGTTGACTACTGCACCAATTCTTACCTTGCTAGTGGAAGGCAAGAATTTTATTGTTTATTGTGATGCATCTTATTCTGGGTTGGGTGCAGTGCTAATGCAAGAGAGAAATGTGATTGCTTATGCTTCAAGGCAATTAAAAGTGCATGAACGTAACTATCCGACCCATGATTTGGAGTTGGCTGCAGTGGTATTTGCATTAAAGCAATGGAGACACTATCTATATGTGGTTAAGTGTGAAGTCTATACAGATCATCGTAGTTTACAGTATGTCTTTACTCAGAAAGATTTGAATTTAAGACAGAGGAGATGGATGGAACTACTGAAGGACTATGATGTTACTATATTGTATCACCCAGGAAAAGCTAATGTGGTGGCATATGCTTTAAGTAGAAAAACAGGGAGCATGGGTAGTTTAGCCCACTTACAAGTTTCTAGACGCACATTGGCTAGAGAGGTCCAAACTTTGGCTAACAACTTTATGAGGCTGGAAATATTAGAGAAAGGAGGATTTTTGGCCTGTGTGGAGGCAAAATCTTCTTTTCTTGACAAGATTAAGGGAAAACAGTTTGATGATGAGAAGCTGAGCCGAATTCGGGATATGGTGTTGCGAGGAGAGGCTAAAAAGGCAATAATTGATGAGGAAGGCGTTTTAAGAATTAATGGAATGGTATGTGTGCCCCGTGTTGATGATTTGAATCCACACTATTCTTACAGAGGCTCATAGTTCAGGATATTCTATACATCCTGGTGCAAGCAAGATGTACCGTGACCTAAAGCAACAGTTCTGGTGGAGTAGAATGAAGCTTGACATTGTTGATTTTGTCGCCCAATGCCCGAATTGTCAGCAGGTAAAGTATGAACACCAGAGACCCGGAGGAACACTTCAGAGGATGCCCATTCCTGAATGGAAGTGGGAAAGAATTGCTATGGATTTCGTGGTTGGTCTTCCAAAGACATTGGGTAAGTTTGATTCTATTTGGGTAAGTGTGGACAGATTAACTAAGTCTGCTCACTTCATTCCGGTCAAGGTGACTTACAATGCAGAGAAGTTAGCCAAACTCTATATCTCAGAAATCGTTCGATTGCATGGAGTTCCACTTTCCATCATATCAGATAGAGGTACGCAATTTACTTCTAAGTTTTGGAGAACATTGCATGCTGAATTAGGTACTAGGTTGGATCTTAGTACTGCGTTTCACCCTCAGACCGATGGTCAGTCTGAGCGAACGATTCAGGTTTTGGAGGATATTCTCCGTGCATGTGTGATAGAATTTGGTGGTCATTGGGATAACTTCTTACCCTTAGCAGAGTTCTCATACAATAATAGCTATCACTCAAGTATTGATATGGCCCCATTTGAGGCACTATATGGGAGGAGATGTAGGTCTCCCATTGGTTGGGTTGATGCATTTGAGGTAAGACCATGGGGTACCGATCTCTTGAGAGAATCATTAGAGAAAGTGAAATTCATTCAAGAAAAGCTTTTAGCGGCTCAAAGTAGGCAGAAGGAATATGCAGATTGAAAGGTTAGAGACTTGGAGTTCATGGAGGGTGAACAAGTCTTGCTGAAGGTTTCACCCATGAAAGGGTGATGATGCGGTTGGTAAGCGAGGTAAGCTTAGTCCGAGGTATATTGGTCCATTTGAAGTGCTGAAGCGCGTGGGGGAGGTGGCTTATGAATTGGCATTACCTCCAGGACTCTCAGGAGTGCAACCGGGTATTTCATGTGTCTATGCTAAAAGATACCATGGGGATGGAAACTACATTATTCGTTGGGATTCAGTTCTTCTTGATGAGAATTTGTCTTATGAGGAGGAGTCTGTTGCTATTTTAGATAGAGAAATCTGCAAGTTGAGATCAAGGGAGATTGCATCCATCAAAGTTCAATGGAAGAATCGGCCAGTTGAAGAGTCCACTTGGGAGAAGGAGGCTGATATGCAAGAAAAATATCCACACCTCTTTACAGACTCAGGTACTCTTTCTCGCCCTCGTTTTTCTTCCTGTGATCGTTCGAGGACGAACGATGGGTAAATTGGTATCTATTGTAACGACCTGTTTAGTCCATTCTAGCAGTAGAGTTTAGTTTTGAAAATAACTGACTGTGTCGACTGACCACACAACGGAACGTCATGGTCAAGACGGATTGTCGAGGGTCTCCATCCCAAAACACTTAAACTCTGAAAATTTGGGTACGGGGATCAACTCTCTGAACTTCGCGACGGAACTGCAGCACGGACCGTTGCAGATACGACAGACCGTCACAAACCTTTTACTGAAATTGAGTCTCTGAACTCTGTGACGACCCTGCAGGACGGACCGTCGCAGGCACGACGGGCCGTCACGAGTGACGTAACCTTGACTGGGTCGGATTTCTGTTAAAAGTTTTTAAGGGGCGTTTTGGACCATTCATGATTATAATTATAAAATTAGTGGGGTAAGTTTAATAATTTAATTACTTGGGGGGTTAAAATAGATAACCTTGAAATAAATAGTGGGTTAATTTTATCATCTTTCATACTTAATTATATGATAATTAGGGTAAAAAAGAAAAAGAGTTGAATAAGGAAAAATAGAAAGAACAGAAGAGGGGAACGACACGAGCGAGAGAGAGAGAACGAAGAGGAAAGCAAAGGCTGAGAAGTAGCTTGCTTGATCACGATTCTTCGGTGGAGGTAGGTTATGGTTTATGCTATCTCATAGTAAACTCCAAATAGCGATTGATATGTATTGGGTAGTATTGTAAAGTCTTCTATATGCTTAATTGTGTGGTTGCATGATGTGATTATATAATTGTGATGAATTAGCATGATGAGGCTGTTGAATCTAAACCTTAAAACCTCTCTATCAATGATGATGTCTTGACATAAAAGACGGCTTGATGAACTAAAGTAATGAGATTAAGGGATCGGGGTCACGAACCGACACGTAGTATTAGGGGTTCGGGTGTCACGAACTGACACGTAGTATAAGGGGATCGGGTAC
>JAKWJD010000269.1:0-33848 GCA_027705065.1 Solanum peruvianum
GGCTCAATATAAGATTTCCACGAAAAATGTGACTTTCTTAGGCATCATATAGGTTCGAATCCATAATTGTGGCGCGCTTCACAATTATGAACACAAACTTACATAGACGTGGTTGAGAGAGACATTGACTCTAAGTTAATTCAACCTGATGCTATGATACCATGTTTATCACATCCAGGTTTACCCCCTAGATTTAACAGGCATCGTCGTCCTTTTTTGAGGACTAAGACTAGCTTAGCTTACATCATCACATCATAAGTCAAATTTAGCATAAACAAATTTCAAAACATTTCATTACTTTACGTGGAGGATTAAATAGATCTCTACATACACTGAATATATATATATATATATATATTATATATATATATATAAGTCAAATTTAGCATAAATTTCAAAAACATTTCATTACTTCTACGTGGAGGATTAAATAGATCTCTACATACACATGATATATATATATATATATATATATAATATATATATAGATATATATATTATATATATATATATACATTGACCTTCGTATAGGAAGGTTACATAGTATTGACACCCGATTTTGATCGGGCCTTATCAATTTTAGGATGTTATTCGATTAAATACATATTTATAAATTTTATTTTAAGTTCAGAGGTTTCATCAGTTGCATAAAAAATCATATTTTAGTGTGCTTACTAATAAAATTATTGCAATGTTTTTTTAAAAAAACGTCTTAAATATTTCTTATTAAATTTTAAAATAATTATTTCATTCAAATGTTTTAAGTTAAGTGATTTTCAATTAACAAAAAAACTTAAATATATAGAGTATCTTAATTAAATAGAAATTCCTAAATTTTACGTATATATTAATAATTAAACTATTCAATTATAATTATTTAAATTCTAGCCTATCCAATTTCAATTTATATTACAATCATAGTCACTCTTTCATTTAGATTCTAGTAATCTTATTGTGATTTTAGCCATTCAATATCCAACCAATTTGATTTTAGACTCCATCTTTTAATCTCACCCGTCCATTAATTAATTAAATCCTAAATCAAATACTAGCCGCTCATCAAAACTAATCCTACGATCAAGATCTAACCTCCAATTCTTCCTATTTTCTAATACCCTATATGTCAAAACCTAAAATTTCTTTTATTCTCTTCCTCCTCTCTTCTTGGCAGCAACCACCCCTCTCTCCCACTCCCCATTCTTTCCGGCAACACCTCTTCTTTCTCCCTTTTCGGCAATCGCCTCCCCTTCTCTCTTCAACTCTATTCTATCTTCTCCTCCGCTTTCTTCTCTAACTTGTTTTCTCCATCGCTGGCAGCACCCAAGCGAGCTGCCATGTAGCAGCTGGACAGCATCGCGAGAAGCAGCCAACAACAATAATACCAGCAACCAAGCGAAGCTTCCAGGCTACCACAAGCCACCGCATCTCAACCTCAGGCGAGCAGCAGCTACCAGCCTCCATGGAACGACCATCAATAGTGTCAGCCGGCAACACCAACAACTAATCAAAAAAGAACCATCTGCACGGAGGTAGCGAGTTCAGGCAAAGCATTGTCTCCTACGAGCTTCCTCTCTTCTCCACTTGACTTACTCCTGTAAAACTCTGAGGTTTTTAAATTCGTTGAAGACGGATCTTAACTGATCCGTCAAGGTACGCTCTTTTATTTCATTATTACTCTTTAATGAATTGATTAATTTGACTATAAAATTATCATTATCGTAGGCTTGCATATTTTGTAAATAAAAATTATTTGTAGGGTTAAAACTTGGAACTTTTTATTTTCTGATGTTTACGCATGTTTTCTTTATGATAATTGATTTCTCGAATGTTTAAGTTCAATTTTTGATAAAATATTATTCAACAGTTTGTTTAAAATGTTTTCCACTTTTGCATTGCTATATATTAACATTAATATGTAATTTTTTTCATTGTCGGTTATTGACTTAAGTTGATAATATGGAGTGATGATTGACGTCTTTAATTGACTATTTTCTTAGTTAAATCGATTGATTCTTATGTACTGGTACGCTCTAGCTTCAAATCCTTTTCATTTATTAAAGTCAGATATTATAATTTTGCCTTTAATTTATTAATATAATCTTACTTCTGTTTAGACTCAACTTAAATTGTTTGACTTCTAGGAATTGGGCTCGAGTGCTGATTGTTTGGTAATTATGAAAATATTGATTTGAATTTTATATGCAACTATTTGTTTATTTTTTTTATTATTCTCTATATATGTGAGGTTATTGTATAATAGCTATATCTTTGAGTTTATATGGTAAGTGTGATCTAATTTGAATTAAGGAACTGATCCATATTTAGGTAATATATGCTAATCAAATTGAATTTTAATGTATGGTCGATTAATTGTTACTGCCTTTTTTTAGATTTTGATGGAATTTTGCTTATGGTAAATAATATTGCTATAATAATATTTGTACTTAATTTGGGAAAATAATCATTTCCTCCTAGTTATTCATTGTGTCTTATTTATTGATTATTTTGCCCAAAAATTTATTCCTGTTCGCCGTATTATTGTGGAACTGTTTTATTTGGTTATTTTGTAATGTTGATTGATTTGATTCTCTTAGTAAGGAAATATTTCTCCATAATTGCTACAAATTGATTATTTCCTTTAATGTTGCCCTCTCACCTAGTATATAATCAAGAATCTTTTCTTATGTTGAGACTCTACTCATTCATTCACTCTACCACAAAACTCATTTACACTCATCCACTCACTTTGGCTACAAGTTCTCTCGTCCCTCATTGCTCATACACACACATTCATTATCTCAACTCATCATTTACTCATTCATTCAATAAAAGTGCTACCTCATTGTTAACTCTCTCGCCTCATTATTCATACTTGAATACTAATAATATTGATCTACTTTAAAAATAAGTTAAGATTTTGAAAAGCATTCAAGTGCTTTTTGCTACTTTGTTGTGTTCGGATAACACTGTCTATATTATTGATAAACTCTTCTGCAAAATCGGTTAGCCCTCTTTATTAGTTTAAGTTTTATTTTGATTTAAATTAAATATGTGCTTTGTGGTGTTCGGATAACGCTGTCTATATTATTAAGAGTTTCTTATATTACAATTATTTATCCATTGCATATGCGTTACATTACTTCTTCTAGCAGGTTTTGAACATAGAGTTCAATATGTAGAGAGTGGCGTAGAAGAAATTGGGGTGAAGCCTCATTTATTTTAATTTTATAAATATTTTTATTTGTTCTTATTTTTATTTATAATGTTTGTAAAACTCTTTAACTCTCCATATAAGAAATGAATTTTGGGAATCGTCTAAGGGGAGGGGGAAATTATGTGCTAATTCATCTCTTTATTTGCGAACTTATTTGTATTAGAAGCATGCTTATAGGATTGTATTTTGATCGACAATCTGATTAAAACGACTTCAGATCTAACTAAAATAAAATGAATCATCTTTACTTGATCACTTGGTTGGTATTTTCTAATCAATGTTTGAAACAAAATTTTACCCAAATTTGCATATTAATTATTTTTTATGACTATATATCTTTTTCTTAGTTACTAGAATATTGAATAAATAATTTGTGTACATATTTTTATACAAAGTTTTTCAAATAAATAAATATATGCCTATAGGATTTTTATACTTAAAAGTCATTTGAGTGAAAGAGATCATGCCTATAGGTTGTGGATAATTGTTCTTTACCTAGAAATCATGTTCATGGGAGTGATTAAAATAATTTTCAGCATGTCTAAAACAAAATGTAGAAAATTTGCTACATTTTTTCTTCATTTGTTAAATAATTTTCATAAATAAACTAAAAAATAAAAAAATATTTTCACCATGTTCTCACTTAGATAGCATGCTCATAGGATCTATGTAGCGCTATCTGTTTTAGTAATATTTATGAATATATAATATAGTTCTAACATATGCTTGAATTAATAACAATAAATCACTAATCTTAGAAATACTCCTCTTAAGACTCAATTAATAAAATCAACTTTAACTCCCATTTTTTTAATGTTGTCACTTAGAATAAATTTTAAGCTAATAAGTCGTGAATAAAGTAAAAAACAGTCATACCATTTTTCCCTTTTATTAAGAATATGTTCCTTGTTTGTATTGTCACATGTCACACACTTAGCATGAGACCTTTCAAAATTATATATTATTTGCAAAGCATGCCTAATTAAAAGTTGGAGGTCAAATTGAAACCTATCGTGCTAAATAACCGTTTTTGTTTGTCTTGTTTATTTGACTTGGTGTCTAGGAGAGCCTTATATTCTAGTTTGTTTAAACCCACCTGAAGTGTCCAATGCCCCCGGACAATTAAGTTTAGACGATTATGCACCTTATAGGTATGAAATGCATGTGGTGGTGGGGGAGGGGAAGTTGGCCCTATGGAGATGTTTACATCGGCTCAGGCTCGAAAAACAAACCTTGATTTTGTCTGTCCCTACGCCGGCCTATGGGAAGATAGAAAAGAAAAAGTCGAGTTATGATCAAAAGAGTCTCTTAGTTCTTCCTTCGCTTTTATCCATTTATTTGTTTGTTTAATTTATGTTTATTTGGGATAGCTTAAAATAAAGTATATTTGTCTCCTTTCTATCCTCTCGCTTATTTTTTTCTTATTTGCTTAGTAAATATATTTATTTAATTTTCATCACTTAGACTCGCATGTTTAAATATTAATTAAAATAATAATATGAGCTATTTATTCGACTTGTTATATCATATAATAATGTATGTTAGGTTCAATTAAGAAATGAGCTTAATTATTTATTTATTGCTATCACCTAGCCTTGCATGTTTAATTTTATTAAATAGTAAAATAATTTTAACTATTTAATATTATGTTATCACCTAACTAGCACGTGAAAACTAAATAATGAAGTGACCATATTTTCTACTTGTAACCTCCACATATATTGCATGAGACACGGTCGGGACCCATATTTGTAGACCTTGAGCGATGCCTAATATCATCCAGTCGAGAAAATTTGAACCCTTACCCATTTCTCTTTTTCGTTGACCTTAGTTAGACTTAGTTAGGTTAGATAGGTGCCCAAATTTGCCTTAATTCATTATGTGACGACTCTTCAAAATCCAAAATTCCAAAAGAGTTGTTAGGTCGTCCACAAAACCTGTTTTCGCGAGAAAATGAGGCGAGAAAGAAAGGCGACTTTGCTGGAGATATAGGTGCTTACCATTATGTGTCTGTGCTTATTTATATGGGGTTTCTTTATTCAGGTTATTTCATTATTTGTTAGGTGATAACCATGTTTTGTTATTATTTTGTTGCTTTATTTACTGTCTTCTTTCCATGTTTCATCCCTTTCCTTCTTCATTATTTACTTATTACCCATATTTCACCTTTCCCTTTTCCCTTATTTGTTTACTTATGGTTAATCTCATACCCCTCTTTCCTGATTTGCATGATTTTGATATGTCTTATGTTTACATTCCTTTACTTATTTATGCTTATTTATTTATTTATTGATCTCTTTATATAACTACCTATATGTTACTGTGATCCAATCTAAATGCTAAGTATTTATTTACTTTGATAACTGTCATTACGTTCATAGTTGCCCCAATTGGGACCCTCTTCTTTTTCTTTTTTATTTTGTTCTCGTGATGTTGTGCCTTTGCACCTCTGACAACTACTCCTCTTCTCTTCAAATACCCATTATAGACAGTCGGCATATGCGTGGACATAACAGATAGTTTTACTATTGTGAAACCTCGAGCCTCTCGCATAGAATCCTTTTCAAATCTTCATCAAGCTACCTATTAGAATCCCTAGTTAGGTATTCATGTTGCATAAGCCTTAGGTGGGTTTGATTCTTTGTGTCAATCCACATAATTTGTAGCCACCCTATCGTCTAAAGGGACCCAACAACTTTCAGACAAATTTCATACTTGTTGTTAATTTGATCATCATATTTAAATCAAGTCATTATGTCGAAATAGAGTTTATAATATTCTTCGACTCTAAACATCAAATTGGGAAAGTATAGCTTGAATCAATTATGTGACCTTGTTCTCTTAACTTTTATAATTTCCCACTCTGAGGGTATTGTTCATTTGAAATTAAAACTTTGTCTCACTATATAATAACTTGCATTTGTGTTTGATTTACTTATTTGATTAAAAATTTTCTAGTATTTGGACTTTCGCTCGATTAAGAATCTGCAATATGACGAATATGCTAACCTTAAAAAAAATCACCCATCTTCTCGTCCAACACAATGTACCCTTTGGACCATCTCTCCTTATCCTATTCCTGCTCAAACCCTCTATCAACAAAGATCTCCAAAAAGCGTCAACTTTGATGCTTTACAATAAAAGGGAATAGGTGACAAAATAGAAAAGTCTAAGCTAGATACACGGCAGCAAAAATGTATGACTAGGAGAAAAAGGTGAATTGAGGACTAAACTCAATAAATGCTCATGACCTGAGGTATAAAAACTTATGTCTACACCCAGGAAATGAAATGCCATTGGAATTTAAAATTCCAATATTAAACATTCTTATTTAATCTAGGTCGCAGACAAGCCTACATACGTCATCGTTACTTCATCTAGGTTAATTTTAGCAGAAATTTGAACTTTTTGTTACTTAACATTCTTACTAATCATTTCTAATATAATCATAATTTGTTTACCATCAACCATCTAACATTAAGATCATCAAAATGAAAGAAATAGTTAAATATAGCAAGAACTGAATACTTGCCAAAATGGCACCAATACTAAGTCTGAAATAATACAGGAAAGAAACGCTAGTGGAACATACTCCACTAAATCAATCCTAAGACTAAGCTAAAATATAAATGGGCAAGCATCCTCGAAAGCATTAGGGCCTACCAAGATCGGATGAATACTCGACCTCCGGATAGCTTCAGCGTCAAATGTAGCTCTAGCGTCCACCTGTGTCTGCACCTAAAAATTGTAGAGTTGTATATGGTTAGCACACACTTGTAATAAGTATGGGTACATGCAATCACATACCACTGACATGCATGAGCAAGAATATCTCTTTCGTAACAACATGATTATGGGAAGTCAAATAAGTGGACTTGCAAAATTTAGATTAGAAGGTTAGTGAATTTTCCAAATTTAGATTAGGAAGGTCATGCCATGAGGGTATTATGCATCATCATACTTATCATATTTTACACATCACATAACATTTTACACATAACACATATCACATAGCATATAGCGCATAACATCATTTATAACATTCATTCATATGCCATGAGACGTTGAATCATGGACTTGACATTAAGACTTTCCAAAATGAGGGCTCAACATATGGGACCTCAACTAGGGAGTCTCTATTACCGAACATAGAGTATGCTTCATACATTCATACGTGCTTCATTTCATTTATTCATAAGCTAGTGTAAACACCAGCTATACCTATGATGTAGTTTAAGACTCTCATTGGGTTGTTGTGCAATGACCAAGAAAAACCTAGTATCATTACTTGAGTCTAACTCACATGTTGATTATCCTATCCTGACACCTTTGGTATCACTCATTTCATTGTGTACATCATTTGAGGATGACCTCATTCATTCATTGGGAACTTTAACTTTAACCGACATAGAGCAAGTGAGAATCATGAAATTCAGTGTCTCATCCAAACTGAAAAGACTTTGAATCACCGGCCAAGTTGACCCGAAAAATGCCAGCGTACATGTGAATTTAACCCTGCTATATCCCAATATTGGCAGTAGAGGTTCAAAGACTAGGAGATATAAGGAGACCCATACCCGGCATGCCACAGAGTCTCATCTCATGAGAGTTACGTGAACCTCTGCCCTTTCCGAAAGAAGGCATCACTGCTCATAGCTAGTCTATCGGTGGTCAATATAAATTTTCATTACATTCAACTCATACGTCATGGAATGTAGCTTCTAGTATGAGGACATCATAGCTAAATAGATGATTTCTCATCTAATCATTACAATTAAGGGTGTTAATCTCAATACTTTCATTAGAATGTTCATAGAGACTGGTCTCTTCATTAACTCCCACTCTCATGTACGTTTTGGAAACATTTACTTATGCTCATTTGATATTGTTCTCATCTTTCACATTCGCATCATATCATGTTGTCACCACATTCATTAACATTAGTAAATATGTTGTTCATAATTACTCACCCCATTTTACGTGAATGTTTATTTCATCATATGCCAATGCACTTGGCCATTTATGTCTTTCACACTCTTACTTAACCCTTATAGGGTAGTATCATTTTATTACATAATAATCATTTCATCGTATGCCAATGCAGTTGACCATTTAGTGTGTTTTATACTCGTACTTAACCCTTCTAGGGTTACTTCATTTCATTACATACATCTTAGGTTCACTTATTTTTAAACGTATGCTAGACATATGGGTCTACACATACAAGGGATGAGGCTTCATTAATAGTTCGTTCAGTGACTCATATATTCCTAAGATTATGAAGTTCAAGACTTATTTATCTTATATGTATGCCAAGATCTCAATTTCGATCTAAGTAGCTAGCGTTAATCTTGAACATTTAATTCACGTATGACTTATGTTTCAACACGGAAATTTCGGCAAGGGAACCCATGTTCGAACTTCTTGGACAATACTTATATTTTTTCTTTACTTTATTTTTACTCTTCATGACATTGGACCCTAGATCCAGCCCCAATATCAACATTTCATTTTATTTTTCTCCTTGGATTCTCCTCTTATTTGGCCGAAGGGCTGTGGGATCGAACACCCACACTCCCTTTTTTAAATTCGTCTTGTCCAATTCGCATGGACCATGAGGTTGTGAGATTGTACCCCCACAACCCCTCTTTATTTATGCTTTATTTTACTAGGGGCTACGAAAGTTGTCGGTTCGAACACCCCACAACCTCCTTATTTAATTTTTAGTTAAAAATTGACATGGCTATGCATTGGCATGAGGTTGTGGGATCGAGCCCCCACAACCTCACTTTATATTATTATTTATTTCGACCTTTTTCCTTTCCATCCTTGAGGTCGTGGGTTCGATTTCAACGCCTCACACTTCCTTTCTTTTATTTTTCTTTCCCTTCATTCGCTGCCTAGAGGTCATGGGTTCTAATCCCATGCCTCCCATTTTATTCATTTATATTTTTTCTATCTCCTTTCTCATCCAGTACACCCCATTTCGAATTACCCTGACCGCTTTTCTTTTATTTCGAATTTAAGGTACCAAATAGGTGAGGTCACAGGTTTGAATCCTTGTGGCCTCATCTATTTAAAATCAATTAAATTTTCCAGATTTCTTTTCAATATTTTAGGCTAAACTAAACTTATATATTTAGCTAGAAACTTATTCATTTTCTTAACTGATTTTCATCAATATATCCACTTGAAAACTTTGAAAATTCATGGATCGTTTAACATTTTTTGGGGGTTATTTAATGTATTCCTTTAGCCAAAATGTTGACACTCAAATAAGCCCAATTTCCATTTTAATGAACATAACAATCTAAAGAGATTTTCATACGTAAAATGACAACCAATACAATATAAAACTGAAGCTTTAACTCGGCCTAATTAACAGTACATTTACAATAATATTTTTTCACATGCACACACTTGCACAAACTTTCGAATACATGGCTGTCTATCGTACGATATGAAGTACACAACGTAATCATATTTATCACGAAGAGATAACATACACCTGAATCTACCAGCAATCATACCCAAACTACTATTCATTGGGAGCCACTGACAGGGGCATGCAAAAGGGGAAACAATCCTAGTTTTCGAATGAATAATATGAACCTTAAGGGTTCTCTTGGGAAAGGGACCAACAGAGAAGAAAACCCATACCTTATTTTGACGTTCAAACCTTGAAGTTGCTGCCCCAAACACTCTCCAAAACTCACGTCCAATCAAAGTTTTCAACACAAAACTTTTGATGGAAAAACCCTCTCTTTACCTAACATGTTTACTTAGCTTGTTTTCTTATATTTTTGTGTGAAATCTTCAAGTGTGAAGAACTCTAGTAATTTTTGTTTTCTTGTAGTTGTTTAGGAAGAGATAAATTGTGATAAAGAGTGGAGAAAACGTGACAGAGATGATCATGAGATGGACGGCTTTTTTCATTTTAAATCAGCCATTAATTTATTAATTTATTAAATTAATTCACTAATTAAAATATCACATTAAATTATTTCTCCCACCTAGGTTCGAACCTGGGTGGAGCAAGACTTCACTTTAAGAGCTCAATTTTTGACCCTCTCTCCCCAAATTGACCCTCCACTTTATTAATTATTTAATTAATTACATATTTAGGGTAATTAGGATAATACTCTTAGCCAGGAAAAGACTATTTTAACCCTAGACCCTTCAACCTAAGATTTTTTCTTTTTAAGTCTGGTAAAGACTCCTTTGGGTAAATCTTTGTATTCGAGAGCCCTATATGGTTGGACCCAACCTTTGCAAGTTCAACTAACTCCCCAAGTTAATTGGCTTGGTTGTAGTAACGGTTCCGAGTTTGGGTTCTACGCACATCAATCTGTGTGAACCCTTGTCTAATCGTAGGAATTCTTGACACATTAAGCATTTCTTATCTTATTAATTTTTTGGGTTTTACAGACGTGGGGATTCAATGGAATATCTTAATGATTTTTGCAGGAGGCTAGTTGGCCTAGAATATAATGAACCTCTACAAAAAAGGTTATTTATTCAAATATTATCAGGAATAGCCTTCACTTGGTATGTCAAATAAGACTTTGACAAATGGCTCGCATGGGAAGACATGGCTCAAGACTTTGTGGAACAATACATGTTTAATAAGAATGTTGACCCTACAATGTTCAATTTGCTCAAAATGAAGAAATTAAGTCATGAATCTTTTCAGGAATATATCATACTGTGGAGAATGGAAGCCCCAAGATACGTCATTTACCGCTTGAAGAGGAGTTGATCCAAACTCTCATCAGGTCACTTGAGGGTATATACTACAAAAACCTATTCTTCGCTAATATTCAATGTTTCGACAGTCTAATTTGAATTGGGAATGTGTTAGAATATGGTATTTAATCTGGGAGAAATACTGATACATAAGATCCTCTTAAAGTCCTAAAAAATTCATTAAATTAAAGGAATGAAGATGCATCAACTTTTATACCTCCAAAACAAAGAAATCAGAATATTGAGTAATTCATGCTATTATTGAGCCTTAATACCTACAGATATCTCAACATAAGGTAAGGAAACCTCGTGTCTTCACTCCCTTAAGGGAAACTTTGACCGGCATTTTTCAAAGATTATGGGATAAAGGACTTTCAAGACAAAGAAATGGATAGATTTCCAAGAACTCTTCTTCAAACTTTGATATATCCAATAATTGTGCCTATCATTCCAACATTAAAGGTCATGCAACCGAAGAATGTGCAGCATTGAGAAATAAGATTCAGAAAATGATTGAAAAAGTAGAAATTATAGTGCAACAAGGACCACAGAACAACAATGCAATCCTTCTATGACAAATGCATTCATTTTTCAAGGAGATCCTATAAAGATGTACGCTAGCCACTGGACAAGGAAGCATAAATCACATTAGAGTTTGAGATCCTAAAAAGATGTATGCTAAACACTTGACAAGGACAAGACTCTTATGAACATAGTTGACTTTATTGTTCTCAGACCTTATCCCAAAAATTTTCCTCATTCCTTCCATTTTCCTAGTAATTGTGCACTATGTTTAACCTGATTTTGTTTGTTGAATACTTAGGCAACCCATGATGGGTCCGGTCTCTATAAAATAAATTTCTCTCCTTCCCCATGGTCATTCAAAACACTCTTTTAAAAATTCAAATCAAGTCTAATTGACAAGCCATAAACATAATTGACACTTGAATTCAAAATCGAGCCTTAATGTCCAAATACAAAACAATCACTTTCTTTGAAACTTATATTATTCTTTGAATGAAGACGGATCAAAATTTCACCACCAATAAGCTGGGGAAGAATTTTTGAGGAAACGTCAAAAATTTCATAGAGATATTTAACAAAGTGAGTATATATTTATACTCCAAACTGGGGCAGAAATATTTGAGAAATCCTCGAATATTTCATCACAACAGAATGCAACTCTAAAGGCAAAACAAGTACATGCATGACCATCTATCTGTTTTTGAATTCAATATTTTTCTCTGGATGCAGGAATAAATAAAATATATGAGCATACTGTCAAAAACATTCTTCTTTGACTAACTGAATATATATCTAGGCTCTCCCGCTTTATTATAATAGGATGTTTAGGCTCTTGTATCTTAAAATAGGATATTTAGGATTTTCTATCTTACAACAGGACATTTAGGCTCTTCCGCCTTACAACAGGATGTTTAGGCTCTTATGCCTAACAATAGTATATTTAGACTGTTCTGTCTTACAATATGATATTTAGGCTCATCTTCCTTACAATACGACATTTAGGCTCTTCCAACTTATTAAATAGGATGTTTAGGCTCTTCCGCCTTACAATAGGATATTTAGGCTTGTCTACCTTACAATATGACATTTAGGATCTTCCGCCTTACAATAGGATGTTTAGGCTCTTCTGCCTTACAATAGGACATTTAGGCTCTTCTACCTTACAATACGATATTTAGGCTAGTCTACTTGACAATACGATATTTAGGCTCTTCCGCCTTATAATATGATGTTTAGGCTCGTCTGCCTTAAAATATGACATTAGGAATCTTCAACTTTACAATTCGATGTTTAAGCTCGTCCGTCTTACAATACGACATTAAGTCTCGTCTGCCTTATAATACGATATTTAGGTTCGTCTGTCTTACAATAGAGAACTTCTACCTTACAACAGGATTCCTACGTCCATCCACTATACAAGCATACATTTTCATCTATATTATTGTATCTTTACACTATCATATCTAATGGAGGTTGACGATATCCTTCCGAGATGTGTTTCAATCATTGAAGAAGATAAGACAAAGTCTATCAAGGCTTTCAATACGTATCAAAACAGATAGGCTTCTTATCTCCTCTACTCATTTTTCTTGAAATCCTATTTTATTGTACTTTTTGTTTTTTAAGCTTGCATTTTATCTAGTCATACTAGAATTTACAGGTGATCAATCATCTACACAGACGATTATCATGCTCACATCTATTGTCATAAAGACCATATCAATACTTTGCTACTTATATTGCACTTTTTTATCCGAATCTTGCTCAAAGGCTGAAAACCTCACTCTATCATGCTCTTCTCGCTTCTCTACCATGGTCTTCTCGCTTATCTGTCATGCTCTTCTCGGTTCATAATCTCTCTTCTAGCTACTCTAATCTTATCCATTCAAGCCGATATCACAGCTTTTTCAATATCTTATCGCTCTTTCAACTTTCAAGAGCTTAGTTTGCTGTTGAATCTAGAACTACACACGACCTGATTCTAGTATAACTAGAGATATGTAGGAGACTTAATACCAAAGTCTCGATTGTACCCTTTTTCAAATCTAAATCGTTTCAATTGATACCATCAACATGTCTCGTCGGTCGGACAAAATCGGTGATTTGGTCAACGTTGGTTGCTCGAAAATTCATTCTTCATTCTCAAGCAACCAAGGGGCAGCTGTTGATACCCAATTTTGATCGACCTTTAACCATTTTAGGATTGTTATTCTATTAAATACATATTTTTTAAATTTTATTTTAAGCTTAGAGTTTTAGTCTATTTTGCATAAAAAAAATCATATTTTAGTATGTTTACTTTATAAAATTATTGCAAATGTTTTTTTTTAAAAAATAAATCTTAAACATATCTTATTAAGTTTAAAAATAATTATTTCATTCAAGTGTTTTTAAAGATACGTGATTTTCAATTAACAAAAATACTATAATATATGTAGTATCTTAATTAAATAGCAATTCCTAAATTTTCCTCAAAATTATTTAAAAATTAGATTGTTCTATTCAAATTTATTCAAATTATAGACGATCCAATTTAAATTTTATTACAATCATAACCACACTTTCATTTAAATTGTACCCAATTTTATTACAATTTTAGCCATTTCATATCCAATCCAATTTGATTTAAAGACACCATGTTTTAATCTCATCCGTCCATTAAATTAATTAAATACTAAATTAAATTCTAGGCGCTCATCTAAACTAATCCTACGGTAAAGACCTAACCTCCTATTCTTCCTATTTTCTAATACCCTTAAAGTCAAAAAACTAAAAGTTCTTTTATTCTCTTCCTCCCCTATCCTTGGCAGCAGCAACCCCTCTTATCTCCCCATTCTTTCCGGTGATCCCTCTTCTTTCTCACTTTTCCGGCAACCGCCTCCCCTTCCCTCTTCTCCTCTCTCCTCTATTCTCCTACGCTTTCTTCTCCACCTTCTTTTCTCCATCGCTGGCAGCACTCAGGCGAGCTGCCAGGCAGCAGCTGGATATCAAAGCAAGAAGCATCCAACAACAGCAATACCAGCAACCAAGCGAAGCTTCCATGCAACCATAAGCAGCCGCATCTCAACCTTAGCCGAGCAGCAGCTACCACCCTTCGTGGAACGACCATCAGCAGTGACAGCCGGCGATACCAACAACACATCGAAATAGAAGCATCTGCACGGAGGTCGCGAGCTCCGGCAAAGCAGTGAGTCCTACGAGTTTCCTCTCTTCTCCACTTGGCTTTTTGTTGTAAAACTCTAAGGTTTTAAAATTCATTGAAGAGGGATCTAAACCGAGCCGTCTAGGTACGCTCTTTTATTGCATTATTACTCTTAAATGAATTGATTAATTTGACTATAAAATTTCATATTTGTAGGCTTGCTTATTTTGTAAATTAAAATTATTTGGGGGGTTATAGCAACTTGTTATTTTCTAAAATTTAAGCATGTTTTCATTATGGTAATCTGATTTCCCAAATGTTTATCGTTAAAGTTTTGCTAAAATATTATTTAAGTTTGTTTAGAATGTCACTTTTGCTTTGTTATCTGTTAACATAAATATTTTTTTTATTGTCGGCTCTTTACTTAACTTGATAATATGGAGTGATGATAGACGTCTTGAATTAACTATTTTCTTAGCTAAACCGATTGATTCTTATGTACTGATCCGCTCTGGCTTAAAATCCTTTCTCATTCATTAAAGTCGGATATTATGATTTTTTCTTTAATTTATTCATCTGATTTTACTTCTGTTTAGATTCAGCATAAATTGTTTTACTTTTAGGAATAGGGCATGAATACTGATTGTTTGGTTATGATGGAAATATTGATTTGAATTTTATATGTAATTGTTTATTTACTTTTTTAATTGTTTGATATATACGTGAGGTTATTGTATAAAAGCTATATGTTTGAGTTTGTATGGTAAGTGTGATCTAATTTGAATCAAGGAACTGATCATTATTTAGGTTATATATGCTGATAGAATTGACTTTATTATGGTATGGTCGATTAATTGTTTACTATTTTTTTAAAGATTTTGATAGAATTTCGCTTATGGTAAATAATATTGCTATAATATGATTTATACTCAATTTGGGGAAATTATTATTTGCTCCTAGTTATTTAATTGTGTCTTATTTTATTTATTATTTTTCCATAAATTATTCCTGCTAGCCTATTATTTTAGGACTGATTTTATTTGACTATACTTGTAGATGTTTAATTGTTTTGATTCTCTTAGTAAGGAAAAAATTTCTCCATAATTGCTATTAATTTACTCTTTCCTTTAATCTTGGCCTCTCACCTAATATATGATCAAGACACTTTTCATATTTATAGACTCAACTCATTCACTCACTCTATCACAAACTCACAAACTCATCTACTCACTCTTGCTACAAGTTCTCTCATTCTCTCATTTCTTATACACACACATTAATCCTATCAAGTCATCATTCACTCATTCTTCTAATACAACTGCTACCTCATTCTTAATTCTTTCTCATTCTTTCATTGCTCATACTTAATTTAATAATAATATTGCTCTACTTAAAAATAAGTTAAGATTCTGATAAGCATTCAAGTGCTTTTTTCTACTTTGTTGTGTTCGGATTACGCTCTCTATATTATTAATAATCTCTTCTGCATAATCGGTTTTCCCTCTTTATTATTTAATTTTGATTTTTGCATGATTATAAATATTTTTGTGTTGGAAAACGAAACAACACGGAAGAATCCAAGTTAATTCCATTACCCTTTTTATGTGTGATAATATAACTATGGTTATTCATTATCTCTTTTTGGTTGTTATTTATATATATGAGAGCAACATGTTATTATGAGTATTTTATACTACAGTTATTTCTCCATAGTATATGTGTTACATTACCTCTTCTAGCAGCTTTTGAAGTTAGAGTTCAAGATGTTGAAGAGTGGCCTAGAAAAAATTGTGGGCGAGGTCTAATTCATTTTAATATTATATATATATGTTTATTTATTCTTTATTTTTGCTTGTACTGTCTGTACAACTCTTTAACTTTATATATATGAAATGAATTTGTGGGATCATCTAAGGGGTGGGGAAATTATGTGTTAATCATCTCTTTATTTATTCGACAATCTGATAAAACGACTTTAGATCTAACTAAAACAAAATAAATCATGTTTGCTTTATCTCTAGGTTTTTTTGTCTAATCAATGTTTGAAACTAATTTTATCATAATTTACATATTTATTATTTTTTTTGAATAGATCTTTTTTTAAATACTAGAATATTAAAAAAATGATTTGTGTACATATTTTTTAAAAAGTTATTCAATTAAATAAATATTATTTCTATTGGGTTTTTATACTTAAAAGTCATTATGGAGTAAAGATCATGCCTATAGGTTTCGGATAATTCTCATTTACCTAGAATTCATGTTCATGAGAGTTATTAAATAATTTTCAGCATGTCTAAAACAAAAAAATAGAAAATTTGGTACTTGTGTTCTTCAATTGTAACTAATTTTCGCAAATAAAGTAACAAAAAAAAAAATTCAGCATGTTCACACTTTGATATCATGCTCATATGATCTAAATAGCGTTATTTGTTTTAGTATATTTATGAATATAGATTAATATAGTTCTAAAATATGCTTGAATAAAAAACAATAAATATGTCATCATAGAAATCATGCCTTTAGGACTCAATTAATAAAATAAGCTTTAACTAATCAGATTAATTAAATTTTCAATTTGCTAAATATAGACTCAAAAATTTGGAAATACTTGTTAATCTGTTTTCTAAAAATAAATTAGTCAGGTATAATTTTATACAGCATTTTTAGAATGTTGTCACTTAGAATAAACTTTAAGCTAATAAGTCATTTATAAAGTAAAAAAATGATACCGTTTTGCCCTTTTAATAATATTTTGTTTCTTGTTTGAATACTTGTATGTCACACACTTAGAATGAGACCTTTCACAATTATATGTTGTTTGCAAATCATATCTAATTGAAATTTTGAGGCTAAATTGAAGCATATTGTGTTAAAATGACCGTTTTGTTTGTCTTGTTTGTTTGACTTTGTGTCTAGGAGGGTCTTACATTCTATTTTGTCTAAATCCACCCTTTAAAAGTCCAATGGTTCTTGGACAATCAAGTTGTAACGATTAGGCACCTTTTAGATACAAAATGCATGCAGTGGTGGAGGTAGCGGTAGTTGGCCCTATCGAAATGATGACATCGTCTATGTCTCGAAAGACAAACCTTGGTTTTGTCTGTCTCTGTACGGCGGCATATCGAAAGAATAAAAAGAAAATTCGAGTGCTGAACCAAAAATTCTCTTAGAGTCTCCTAGTGCTTTCATCCATTTATTTGTTTGGTTAATTTATGTTTATTTGGGGTAGCTTAAAATAAAGTATATTTGTCTACTTTCTATCCTCTCGCTTATTTTGTTTTATTTGCGTGGTATATATATTTATTTGTTGTCATCACACAGACTCCCATGTTTAAATATTTATTAAAATAATAATATGAGTTGTTTGTTTGACTTGTTATATCACATAGTCTCGTATGTTACATTCGATAAAAAAAGAGCTTAATTGTTTATTTTTGGCTATCACCTAGACTTGCATCTTTAAATTAATTAAATAATAAAATAGTTTTAACTGTCTAAAATCAATGACAAATGAATCTAGCTAATTTCGAAACACCCTATTCATTAGGTCCATAAACTCCACCGGAGCATTAGTGAGACGAAAGGACATTACTAAGAACTCATAATTATCATATCTATTCCGGAATGACGTCTTTGGTATATCCTCACCTCTCACCCTAAGTAGGTGATACCCCGACCTCAAGTCAATCTTGGAAAAGTAGCTTGCCCCTTGGAGTTGATCAAACAAGACGTCAATCCAAGAAAAAATATATTTGTTCTTGATTGTGGCTTTATTGAGTTGCCAGTAATCTATGAACATTCTTAATGACCCATCATTCTTCTTTACAAATAAACTGGAGCACTCCATGGAGAAATACTAGGTTTTATGAAGTCTTTGTCTAATAAATATTTGAGTTGTGCCTCACCTCTTTCAATACTACCGGAGCCATACTATAAGGAAGAACTGAATTGGGAGTTTTATTCGATAGAACATCAATGCAAAAATAAATTTCCTGTTTGGGAGTAATATCGGGAAGATCATTAGGAAAGACCTCGTGAAATTCACTCACTACGGGGACCAAGTCAATGTGAGGAATTTCAAAGTCTAAATCTTGGACTCTTACATGGTATAGAAGACCTTTAGAGATCATTTTTCATGCATCCCAGCTAAACGAGTTCATTGGAAAGTTTAATATCACTACTCTTGTCCTACAACAAACAGAAGCAAAGCAAGAATGTAGCCAATACATACCAAATATAATATCAAAATCATATATATCGAGTTCTAATAACTTTACTTAAGAAAATCTATTGGGTAACATTATAGGACAATTTCTATAACCCTTTTTACAACAACTGACTCACCCACTCGATTAGACACTATAAAAGGTTTATGTAAAATATCGGACAATATATCAAATTTTTGGATATTAGAGGGGTAACAAATGATAAAGTAGCACAGGGATCAGGTAAGGCATGGACATCAACAGATAAAACATTCAACATACTGGTCACCATGTCGTGGGAAGTCTCTTGCTCACCTAAAGCAAAGAGCATATAAATTGTCCTTCTTTGGAGCGTAATTTGAACCAATTTCTTGAGATTGACCACCCTTTTCTTGAACTTTCATATTAGGGAAATCCCTATCCTTTTAGCCGTTGTTGACGCAACCAAAACAATTGCTCGTTTTGACCAAACAATCACCAAAATTACCCTTTCCACACTTGGCACATGTAGGCTTCTCATTGGGTGAGTTTTCACTCCTTCCCTTTTGGATCTAGGTTTAGTCACTTTAAAATCATGAGCCTTAGGGAATTTTGAAGGACCTTGATAGGAGACCCGCTTCTTAAATCTAGGCATGTCTTGTATCTCAAGCATATTCTTTGAAGAGCCTCCCTCAAAAGATCTTGCACTCTTAGAATCTCTACTCTTACTCTTAGCTCTTGCCTCTTCCACATGCTTGGCATGAACCATAAGACGAAAAATGTTCATGCTGTCATGTATCATAGCCGAATGACACTTCTCTTGCAAGTCATCCAATACTCCCGTCAAAAAGCAGTTCAAGTCTTCTCTAGGATCAGAAACTAAAGAAGGAACATATTTTGACAATTTAATGAATTTCAATGAGTATTGATGGAACAGTCATACCTCTTTCATGAAGGTTGATGAACTCCACCACTTTAGCTTCCCTCATCTCACAAGGAAAGAACCGATCAAGAAAATCCTTCTTGAAGATCTCCCAAGTCACCGACCATTAATGGAGTGTTATCCCTCCATTGGACATATCACACCTGAGCCACATCCTTGAGTTCATAAGTGGATAACTCGACCTTCTCACTGTGGATGATAACCCTATAGCCAAGAGTATCTTATACAATTCATCAATGAACTAATGGTGGTCCTCTTCCATCTTGAACCCATAGAAACTAGGAGTATTCATCCGAGTGAAATCCCTTAGACGGGAAGCCATAGTAGTAACTTGTTGATGAGGATGGGGTACAACTTTTTGGTTATCTTGGCCCGTCATATATTGGGCTTGAGCAGTAGCTACTTGAGCTAACTGAATAAGGGCAGCACTTATATCTCCATTCGTCAAGGGTGGAGGCTTGACCGGAGCTTGTTCCGTATTAGCATCTTCTTCAAGAGAAGGAACTTGATCACCAAAGGGAGGAGCTCCCGCATTGAAAATATCCTCTTCAAGACTTCGTGACGTATTCCTTCGAGTATTTATTATTCCTATAATCACAAAAATAGGATTAGATGCAAAATCACACCATAAGTATACTCTAATTGCACAATACAAAATTTTTTTAAAAAATAAGAGTTTCTTAGGCATAATGCAGGTTCCCATCCATAATTGAGGCACGCTTCACAATAATGAACACAAACTTACATAGACGTGGTTGATAGAGATATTGACTCAATGATAATTTAACCTCATGCTCTGATACAAATTTTGTCACATCCAGGTTTACCCCCTAGACGTAACCGGTGTTGGCATCCTCTTTGAGGACTAAGACTAGCCTCTTAGCTTACATCATCACATTCTCAAGTCAAATTTATCAGAAATTTTAAAACTTTTTATTACTTCAACGCCTCTACATACACATAATATATATATATATATATATATATATATTATATATATATATATATATATATATATATATATAAATCGAGTATACATAGAACTTTCGTGTAGGAAGGTTACATAGCCTTCTACTTTTAATGCACATAAATATATATAATGTACAACACAATCTTTAAAGTTTGTCTCATCTCGTAACCATCTAACACGATTACCAATTTCGGCTTAGCCCATACATCAATGTAAAGAGACCAACAAATAGGCTTTATACAATCCGTACTCAAACGAAAGGAGATAGAATAAAAGAGTCTTAGTACTGAAAAAACATAAGCTCGATATTGGCATCGCCCTCAGAAAATGAGGACCTACCCTAATTTGATGATCAAAGGATCCAAGTCTTCTTCAATTAGCCTTCCGAAACACTTCAACAACCAAAACCTAAAATGTTGAGGGAAAAGGAAAAAAATGAGATTAGTACGCCACATCTACTGAGTATGAGACTATATGCATACATAAGATCAAAACATGATAAAACAGACATTTTTTTAAACCATGCTATTTTTTTTTTATAAAAAAAGCATTATGCATAGTCAAACAAGTCATATTATACAACAAGACATACTTATTAAAATAAATCAACTAATATGCACATCATAATACTTGAACCCATAATCTACTACAATCAAATCATCAAGGAATAACATCACAAACATGATTAAGTGTTAACCATATGATAATAAGGAAGAGAAAGTACTCATGAAACCTCATCGAGAACGAGTGCAATGACCAAGAAAAGTCCCATAACCTTACTAAAACAAGTAGCCCCAAGAGAAGCCGTAACCCATTTCAAACTTCACATAAATATATCCTTTAAGGATACATAGCATCATACTTTAATAAAATAATCCAAATACATGTTTATAAGTAAAATGATCATCATATAATACCATTCACATTGTAGCATCAACATATTACTATCATAAAAATCATTATCATATAAATACATTTCAACTTCCTAGAGCTTCCATCAAAGCCACCTAGTACAAGGCATAAGAAGAGTCCCTTACTCCTACCTAATCTAAAGTCAAACCTCTCAAGTCACCTTTGTTAGTTTATCTTCATTTTTTCATTTTTAACTTAGGATTTACTTGCCTTAAAAGACATATACCACAAGATCTATGTGTGGAATCCGTTGTTTTAAAACCTTACACCGATAAAAGGTGGTCTACAGGCCAAAGTAATACCAATCATAAACATAGCTTTCTAGGTGGATTTACTAGCTAGTCATCCTATAGGGGAAACACAGTTCAAAATATAGAAGATAGGTATAATCCCTCTACATACAATTTGGTAAGTGGGGCCACATATCATGGGAATATATTGGATGAGTATCCCACTCTGGGAAGTAAACACCACATTTAGAACTATAGTATGAATCTTCCTCTATGGGAAGACATCACCTCCACTTATCAAGTTCACTCGGTTCTAAGTTGTCGCTTTATGGAAATATTTTTAAGCCATTAATTATCAATCATAGATTAGTTTAGGTCATAGGATCTACCCTTTGTATTATCATCATCATCAATAGCTCAATAGGAATTGCACGAGTATAAGTACTTTTATTACAATTCATATAAGTGAGGTTAAAATTAACATCTCATATCATAATAAGGTATATTGATAGTCATCGCCATCCTTAACATATACACCATAATAATCCTCATAACATAGTCGAGACATTTGAATTCACCATCATACCACGCTATCAATCCTAATACAAGGCTTACTCCAATATAACATCATGACTTAATCACAATTAACCACAATTTAAAGTAAAGGATAGAGATCATAAGACTAACCTAGTCTTCTTATTAATTCATCACAAAGGTCTTACCATAAGCCCTCATTCAACCAAATTCTTTGGTATATATAATGATAAGTCATTAATCAACATGATAACAAGGATAGGAGAATCACTAAATCACAATTCAATACTAGATTATAACTTAAGAAAAGATACTTAGGTCAATTCACTTGCTAACTTCGATCATCTTATCATGAACAAGCAAAGAAGACTACAATTCTCTCTAATTTTTTAATGATTGATTAAAAAAAATATCTAATAGCAATTCAATCCATAACAAAGTTAACTGAGCCAAATACAACTTACTTTATATAAAAATCCAATCTAGGGATAAGGGTCAAAGGTCATCTTCTACAAACTAGACCAAACCATCAACATTTATAATAATTAGGTTAGAAACATGTTAATCAATTCATATTATCCAATAGAAAACATAAAAATACCAATTTATAACAATAATTTCTAGATTGAGAAGAACCCACATGAAAACTCAACTTTTGGAAATACTTTGAAGGAACCCTTTGAGTAAAGAGGTCTCAAAGGTGAATTAGATCCCATACCTCAAAGTTTGATGAATCTTTGATGCTGAATTCATCCCTTTACATCCCCCAAATCCCTCCCCTAGCTAGTCTTCAATGGTTTCTTACAAATAGAAAGATAAAGAAGAGAAAACGAAGAGGATTTGTTTTTTGAGTTAAGTTAGTCTAATGACAGTTTGGGACTTCATATGGGGGGGGGGGTTATTTAATTTAATTGGACTCCCTTAAACCCCTAACTAATAACCTAACCCCCTACCTAATAAATGAGTCTAAATTAAAACGTGCAGGAAAGTTTGCAGACCCATCGATGAGACCACGATTGGCGGATTGCTTGTCTATCAACTGCCAGGCCTCCTTTCGTGCTACACAATCATAGTTTTTGTCAGAGACTTGTGCAGGCGAGGGATCAAGAATTTTAGCTAAAAGTTTGTCGACGGTTGGTATTGACGCCCTGTCGATCATACATGAGTCATCCTTTGCATCTCGTGGTTGCACACTACCAAGGAGAATTATCAATGATTCATTCTTAGATTTTCGAAATGATGAAGAGATCCAAATTTTTCACAATTCTGAAATGTTGATTATAATAATGACAATGTTGCCTCCTACCTGCTAGGGTCCTTCTCAAGGACCCTTGGTTGGTACTTAGGGAGTCGTACACATACATTTCAACCATGAATCAATCATCTTAAAAACATGTTAGACACACTTCCACCAAATTTCATGAATTTCCGATTCCTAAAAGCTAATAAATAGGCTAAGGCACGCTAGTACCTCCATGAGCTAGTTTTCCGAACATCAAAAAGGTATAGATTATCTTCTCTCTTGGTCCATTTACAAAGATACCCCTAAGACTCATACAAATTTATTCTGAAAAGTATGGTTTTTCCCCGTTGCATGTCCCTTTCACTAGCTCCCATTGAATCATAGGTTGGTTATGTTTACTGGTAGAAAACAAGGGATGAAACGTGCTTTCCTGATGATTATGTGTTGATATGTATGCTTGGAATTATGTGATTCATGATGATGTTTTTCTTAAATTATGTGCAAGTGTGTGTGCAATGTGAACAATATCTATGTGCCTAGGGTTAAGGCTTTAAAAATATGATGTTGGGGTTGTATTTAATGTACAAATGATTATGTAATTCGTGATCCTCATATCAGTTGAAATGTGTCTTATTCTAGTGATAATATCTTAGCTAAAAAAATCCGTGAAAATGCACATAAGAAGGTATTAAAAGATCTACTAATAACCCTTTGAATTCACGTGTAAATGTTAAAGGAAGTGAGCCGAAAAATGTGATAAGATTTCCAACAAATTAAAAATCAGTTTCGGCTAAACATAGATGAAAAAAACTGGAATTTAAAATGAGTATAAATAAGGTGAGGTCATTAGGAATATAGACCGTGACCTCACCCGTGAAAAGCATTAAAAAGTGAATAAAGAAATGGGGCTGAGTGGGGTTCGAACTTGGATACTCCTTGCTTGAAATTAATATATGAAATTAAGAATTTAGAGGAGTAGGATTCGAACCCAAAACCTCTCATTCATAACTTTTAGAACCCACAACCTCTCAATCAAAACTTGAGGAAAAATTACAAGAAAATAAATGTGAGGCGTGGGAATCGAACCCACGACCTCAAGGAAGTAGAAGAGAGTAAGAGAAAATGAAAATAAAGAAATGTGAGGCGTGGGAATCGAACCCACGACCTAAAGGCAGTAAAGGAGAGTTAAGAGAAAATGAAAAAATAAAAGAAATGTGAGGCGTGTGAATTGAACCAACGACCACTAGAAAGTAGAGGCAAATTAAAAGAAAAATAAAGAGATGTTATGGTGGTTTGATCCCACGACCTCATGGTCAACTCGAGAAGTCAAGGAAAATAAAATAAAATTAAAAGGGGTTATGGGGGTTTAAACCCACAACCCCTCATCCATGAAAGAAATTTTTCAAAAGATATAAATGAAAAGGAAATGTTCATGTAAGGGCTCGATCTAGGTTCCCAATGTCATGTGGACTGAAATTAAATAAAAAGAAAATTGTAAAGTGTTGTCTAAGGTATTTGAAACCGGGTTCTCTTTCCCATATTTCGTATAAATACACATGTCATACTTGAGTTAAATGTTCAAGAATAATGCTGCCTACTTAGATCGAAATAGAGATCATGGCATACATACAACAATCATAATTCTTGTACCACATAATCTTAGGAAGATATGAATCACTTAAACGAACGATGAATGAAGCCTCATAGCTTTAATGTATGGACCCATAAGTATATCATGCGTTTAAAAATAAGTGAACCTAAGATGTATGTAATGAAATGATGTAAGCTTTGAAGGGTTAAGTAAGAGTTTAAAACACACTAAATGGCCAAGTGCATTGACATATGATGAAATGAACAATTAAATGAACAAACAAATGATGAAATGAACAATGAAATGATGAAACCCTAGAATGTATAAGTAGGAGTATGAAACATACTAAATGGCCAAGTGGATTGGCATATGATAACATGAACATTCACGTAAAATGAGGTGAGTAATTATGAAGAGCAAATTTGCTAACGTTAATGAATGTGTTGACAACTGATATGGGGCTAATGTAAAATATGAAAGAAATCTCAAATGAGCCTAAGCAAATGTTACCAAAATGTACTCACCTATAAGAGTGTAAAGTTAATGAAGAGACCAGTCTATATGAACACTCTAATTAAAGTATTGACTTTAACAGACTTAATACTAATTATGAGATGAGAAATCATCTATTGAGATATGATGCCCTCATACTAGAAGCCAGCTTCCATGACGTATGAGTTGAATGTAAGGGAACTATATACTGAGCACCAATAGACTAGCGATGAGCGTTGATGCCTTCTTTTGGAAAGGATGGAGGTTCACGTAACTCTCATGAGATAAGATTGTCCGGCATTCTGGGTGTGGATCTCCTTATATCTCCTAGTCTTTGAACCTATACTGCCAATAAAGAGATATGGCGGGGTTCAATTCCCATGTATGATAGCATGTTTTATGTCACTTTGGCAGGTGATTCCACCGCTTTTCGATGTGGGGGAGACACTGGATTTCATGATGCTCACATGATCTATGTTTGTTGAAGATAAAGTTCCCCATGAATGAACGAGGCCAGCCTCAAATGATGAACATAATGAAATGAATGATACCAAAGGTGTTAATATAGGATAATCTAGAGGTGAGATAGACTTAAGTGCACAGCGAACCCGATAAAAGTCTTAAAGTACATCCTTGGTATAGGTGGTGTTAAACTAGCCTATTAATGAAATGAAATGAAGTACGTATGAATGAATGAAGCGAAGTCTGTGTTTGGTAAAGAAGTCTCCTTAGTTGAGCCCTCATTTTTGGGAAGTCTTGGTGTCAAGTCCATGATTTCAAGGTCTCATGTCATATGAACAAATTCTATGAAACATGTTATGTGTTATATGAAATATGTTATGTGCTATGTACAGTGCGCAATATAATAAGTATTATGATGCATGTTAATCTCATGGCATTACTTTCCTAATCAAAATTTGGAAAATTCACTCACTTTCGATCCAAATTTTGAAAGCTCACTAACTTTCCTAATACAAATTTGGCAAGTCCATTGACTTGACATTCTGTAATCATGTTGTTAGGAAAAAAGCTATTCTTACTCATGCATACCCTTGGTGAGTGATTGCATATACCCATACTCAGTACAAGTGTTTACTAACCCTATGCAACTCTACAATTTTATGTGTAGGAACAGGTGGACACTAGAGCTACGGGTTGATGCTATAACTATCTGGAAATGGAGTATTCATCCGGCCATGGTAAGCCCTAATGTTTGCGAGGATGCTTGACCATTATATTCTAGCTTGGCTATAGGATTGAGCTAGTGGAGTATGTTCCACTAGCATTTCTTTCCGCTTTTGTTCCGACATAGTGTTGGTGTCTTTTTGGCGAGTATACATTTAATGTTATACTAATTATTTCTTTTATTTGATGCTCTTAATGTTAAATTGTTGATGGTGAATAATTATGAATCAAATAGAATTAGTATGTGTGTAAGAAGCAAAAAGTTTCAAACTTTTCGGTAAAATTAACTTAGACGAAGTAAGAATAACGTAGGTAGGCTTATTTGCGTCCTCTGAAAGGTCAACGATGCTGGTCTCATCTGGGTTCTACACTCCGAGCGTGACATGAACGTCAACATAAATGTTAATATGAATGTAAACATGAATGTTAACGTCAATGTGAATGTTCATGTGAATGTCAACGTGAACGACAATATTAACTTCAGCGTTAACATCAACATGAATTTGAACTTCAACTTCAACATGAACATCAATGTAAACATAAACTTGAACTTGAACATCAACGTGAACGTCAACCTAAAAGTTAGCTTGCCGTCAACGTAAGAATTAGATTGATTGTCAACGTCGACGTTAACATAAATGTTAATATGAATGTAAATGTGCATGTCAGCATCAACATCAACGTACGGTCAACATGAATGTGAACGTTAATGTTAACATGAATGTGAATATGAACGTGCAGGTCAACGTGAACGTGAATGTTATTGTGACCGTCAACATACACCTAATCGTCAATGTCAACATCCGCATAAGTGTCAATGTAAAATGAAACATCAAGATCAAAATTAAAATAAATCTTTTCTTAAACCTCAACGTGAAGGTAACCATGAACAAAAATGTCAAAGTAAAAGTTAGTGTTAAACGTCAACGTAAATTTAAACATCAAGGTCAACATTAACGTAACGTCCACTTTAACATCAACATGAACGTCAACATGAACATCAACATGAACGTTAACATAAATATCAACATAAACGTTAAAATCAACATCAACATAAACGTGAAAGTTCATGTGAACATCAACGTGTATGTCAACATTAACTTCAACATCAACTTAAACATGAATGTGAATGTGAATATCAACATCAATGTGAACGTGAACGTAAAAGTCAACTTCAATCTGAACATCAATGTAAATGTAAAGTTGAATGTCAACGAGAGCATAACCGTCAATATGAACGTCAACCTTGAAGTCAGCTTTATGTCAAGATAAATATTAGCGTGAACATCAATGTCAATGTAAATGTAAACGTCAATGTGAAAATAAACGTGCACGTCAACATCAACATCAACATACATGTAAACATAAATTTGAACGTCAACATAAACGTGAACGTGAAGGTGAACGTGAATGTCAATGTGAACGTCAACGTACACCTAATCTGTAATGTCAACGTAAACGTAAGTGTAAAAGAGAATATAAACGTCAACATCAACATTAACGTAAACGTTAACTCAAACCTCAACATGAACATGAAAATAAATGTAAACATCAACGTAAAACACAATGTCGATGTCAACGAGAACGTGAACGTCAAAATCTATGTGAATTTCAACATAAATGTGAACACGAACGTCAACGTCAAAGTAAACATGATTTCAACTTCAACGTCAATGTAAAGTTCAATGTAAACATCAATGTGAACATCAACGTAAACATTATTGTGAAGTTCAATATAAATGTCATCATATACGTGAATGTTAACGTGAATGTGATAGTCAAGGTGAACGTCAATGTGAATGTCAACTTCAACGTTAATGTAAACATCAACATAATCATAAACATCAGGTTGAATGTCAATGTAAACATCAGCGTGAAAGTCAACATCAACATAAATGTGAATATAAACATCAACATTAATGTGAACGTTAACATAAATTAAAACATAACCGTAAATGTCAACGTCATCCTAAACGTCAAACTGAACATCAATGTAAACATCAGCGTGAATGTATAGGTAAAAGTCAACTACAACGTAAACATTGATGTTAACATCAAAGTGCACGTCTACGTCCATATCAACATAAACGTCAATGTGAACGTGAACGTAAATGTCACCATCAACTTTAACATTAACGTAAATGTTAATGTAAAACCAAACTTGAATGTCAACATAAATGTGAAAGTCAACGTCAACGTCAGCTTCAACATCAATGTAAACATCATTATGAACATCAATGCCAATTTCAACGTCAAGGTCAATATCAACGTTAATGTGTACATGAATTGAAAAGTAAACATGAACGTCAATGTAAAAGTGGCCATCAACTTGAACATCAACTTAAAAATCACAATGAACATCAATGTCAATGTCAACATTAACGAGAACGTCAATATCAATGTCAATGTGCACGTCAACATCAACGTGAATGTAAACATTAACGTGAATGTGAACGTCAATATAAACGTGAAAATGAACGCGAATTTCAATGTAAACGTTAACATCAATATTAACATCAATATAAACTTGAAATGTCAACGTGAACATCAACATCAATGTAATTGTTAACGTGAAGGTCAACTTGAACATCAACGTGCACATCGACATCAATGTCAATGTACATGTAAACATGAATGTCAATGTCAACAAAAACGTGAACGTGAATGTCAATGTTAAAGTCAATGTACAACAAATCGTTAATGTGAACGTCCACATAAGTGTTGATGTTAATATAAACGTCAACATCAACATTAACATAAACATCAACTCAAACCTCAATGTGAACATTAAAAAATATGTAAACATCAACGTTAAAGTCATTGTTAATGTCAATGAGAACGTGAACGTCAAAATCTATGTGAATATCAACGTAAATGTGAACATGAACGTCAATGTCAAAGTAAATATGAATTCAACGTCAACGTCAATGTAAGGTTCGATGTAAACTTCAATGTGAACATCAACATAAACATTATAGTGAACGTCAATATAAATGTCAACATATATTTGAATGTTAACATGAATGTGATTGTTAAGGTGAACGTCTAAATGAACATCAATGTGAATGTTAACTTCAACAATAATGTAAACATCAAGATAAATGTCATCTTGAATGTCAATGAAAACATCAACATGAATGTCAACATCAACATAAATGTAAACGTAAATGCCAACATCAATGTGAACGTCAACATAAACTTCAATGTAACCGTGAATGTCAACATCCTATTGAATATTAATGCAAACATCAACGTGAACGTCAAGGTAAATGTCAACAACAATGTAAACATCACTATCAACATCAACGTGCACGTCTACGTCCATGTCAACATAAATGTCAATATGAAAGTCAACTTGAACGTCAACGTGAATGTGAAAGTCAACATCAACGTCAACATAAACGTCAGCTTGTACGTTAATGTAAACATCATTATGAACATCAATGCAAACTTCAACATCAATGTAAATGTCAATATCAATGTTAATTTGTACATGAACGGGAAAGTCAACATGAACGTCAACGTAAACATAGCCATCAACTAGAACGTCAACGTAAAAATAAGTGTGAACGTAAATTTCAACAAGAAAGTCAATGTCAACGTCAAGATCCACGTCAATATCAACGTAAATGTAAACATCAACGTGAACGTGAACATAAACTTTAATGTCAATGTAAACGTTAACGTTAACATCAACATCAACTTGAAATGTAAATGTGAACATCAACGTCAATGTAAATGTGAACGTGAACATCATTGTGAACGTGAACATCAACTTAAACATTAACGTCAACATGTATTTCAAAGTCAATATTAACGTGAACGTCAATGTCAATGTGAACATCAATTTCAACTTGAATATGAACGCCAATGTCAATGTGAACTCATTTTGAAGGTCAACGTGAATGTGAAACTCAATGCTAATGTAAACCTCAACATCAATGTCAACGTACATTAGCATCAACATCAATGTCAACGTACATTAGCGTCAACATCAATGTGAACTTTTAAGTTAACGTCAACATTAACTTTAACTTTAACATCAACATGAATGTCAATATGAACATCAATATGAATGTCAACATAAACATTAACATGAACGTCAACGTAAACTTGAATATCAAAGCAAACGTGAATGTCAACGTGAACGTTAAAGTGAACGTGCATGTAAACGTCAACATGAACTTCTACTTGAACGTCAATATTAAAGTCAGAGTTCACATCACCATGAATGTGAACGTCAATGTCAATGTCAATGTCAATGTGAACGTTGGCTTGAACGTTAACATCCACGTGAACTTCAAAATGAATGTGAACGTCAACCTAAATGTCAGCATGACATCAACGTAATACTAGGTAGATGTTAACATAAACATAAACGTAAGTGTCAAAGTGAAAGTCAACATGCACGGCAACATAATCTTCAACATACACATAAACGTGAATGTGAACATCAGTGTAAATGTGAACATAAAGTTAAACAAGAACATCGACGTGAACCTAAAGATCAACGTACGCCTAACATGAACGTCAACGACCATATAAGTGTCAATCTAAGCATAAACGTCAACATCAACATTAACATAAACGTCAACTTAAACCTCAACGTGAACGTGAACATGATCGTAAACGTCAATGTAATTTTATAGGTCAAGGTAAACATTAACGTCAACATCAACTTTAACTCAACATGAACTTAAATGTTAACATCAGCATAAACGTCAACATAAACGTTAAGTTGAATGTCAACATGAATGTGAACATCAATGTGAAACTGCACGTAAACGTCGACTTTAACGTCCGCGTTAATGTCAACATGGATGTGAAAGTTAATGTGAATGTAATTATTAATCTCATCTTCAAAGTGAACATCAACGTATACATAAACTTGAACGTTAACGTGAATGTAAACCTAAACGTCAGCTTGATGTCAATTTAAAAATTAGCATAAATGTCAACTTCAATGTAAACATAAACATTAATTTGAAAGTAAATGTGCAAGTCAACATCAACGTGAACGTACATGTCAACGTGAATGTGAACGTCAATGTAAAGGTGAACTTGAACATCAACATACACCTAAACATTAATGTGAACGTCCACATAACTACCAATGTAAATATAAAGGTCAACATCAGCATTAATGTAAATTCAACTTAAACATCACCGTGAACGTGAACATAATGTAAATGCCAATTTAAAATTAAATATTAACGTCAATGTAAATTTAATCGTCAAGGTCATGTAAACGTCAACTTTAACATCAACATGAATGTCAACATAAACATTAACATGAACGGCAATATAAACGTTAACATGAACATCAATATGAACGTGAACGTGCACATGAACGTCAACGTCAACATCAACATCAATATCTCCATTAACATCAACATGAATATGAACGTCAATATCAACATCAACATCAGCGTGAACGTCAACTAACCATCAGCTTTACGTCAACGTAAAAATTAGTGTGAACATCAATGTAACGTTAAAGTGAATATCAAAATTAACGTCAATAACAACGTAAACATATAGGTAAATATGAATGTGAACATCAATATAATCGTGAATGTACATGTGAACATGAACGCCAACATCAATGTAAACGTCAACATACACCTAATTGTTAATGTCAACGTCCACATAAATATCAATGTAAATGTAAATGTCAAAATCAATTTAACGTAAATGTCAACTTAAACCTCAATGTGAAGATGAATATGAACGTAAACATAAAAGTAAAATTCAATGTTAACATCAATATGAACGTTAACGTCAAAATCTATGTGAATTTCAACGTAATGTGAACATAAACATCAACGTCAAAGTAAACATGAATTCAACGTCAATGTCAATGTAAATTTCAATGTAAACATCAATATGAGCATCAACATAAACATTAGAGTGAACGTTAATATAAATATTAACATGTACGTAAATGTCAACGTGAACGTGATAGTCAAGGTGAATGTCCATGTGAATGTCAACTTAAACTTCAACGTAAACGTCAATATCAATGTAAACATCAGCTTGAAAATCAATTTTAACATCCACGTGAACATCAAAATAAAAATTAATGTTCACGTAAATGTCAACACCAATGTGAATGTAAACGTAAACTACAAGGTAAACGTTAATGTCGATGTCATTTTAAACATAAGCTTGAACATCAATGTAAACATCAGCGTCAATGCTAACTACAACGTAAACATCAATAACATTATCAATGTCAACGTCAATGTGTACATCAACGTCTATGTCAACATAAACGTCAATGTGAATGTTAACATTAATGTAAACGTAAACGTCACCAACAAGTTAACCTTAACGTGAGAATGAACTTCTATATGAATGCTAAATTAATAGTGAACTTGAACATCAACATTGACGTGAGCGTTAATTTCAACATAAACATAAAAATCAGCTTGAATGTTAATTTAAACATCATTGTGAACGTCAATTTCAAGGTAAAAGTTAATGTCAATGTCAACGTTAACATGTAAAAGAACGACAAAGTAAATATCATCGTCAACATGAACATCAATGTAAATGCCAATATAAAGTCAACATAAACTTCAATATGAACATCAACATGAAAATAAATGTGAACGTCTAGGAGAATGTCAATGTTAACGTCAGCGTGTGCAACAACCCTAGAAATTACTATGCTAAGTAATGGCTAACGTATCTAGAATGCCTAGATTAAACCGGGTTCACACGGATTTATGCGCATAGAACCAAACCTCTGAACCACTGCCACAGCCAAGCAAAATAACTTGCTGAGTTATTTGAGCTAGGAAAGGTTGATTCCATCGATGTCAGACACCCGAATATAAAGATTTACCTGGGTGAGTCTTACCCGGATTCAAAAAGGGGTAATCATAAATTTTTTGGGGTGTAGGGTAAAATAATCTATTAAACGCTAACG
>JAKWJD010000270.1:0-33581 GCA_027705065.1 Solanum peruvianum
TAAATCAACTACTTCCAATTTTATTAGAAATTAGAGATTCCATTTCATCATTTACAGCCTCTTTCCAAAAATAGAATCATGTGAAGAGAATGCTTCTTTCAAAGTTAGAGGGTCATTTTCAACATTAAACCATAAAAGTCAGGACCAAATCTTTTTCTACTCTAGCTCTTTTACTTCTTCTTACTCAAATCAACAACTTCTTTATTTTTCAAAGTTGAAGTAGAAGAACTAGGTAGTGACAAAATATTTTGTTCAATCATTTGACCCCCACTATTTTTAGTATCAAAAGGAAAGTTATTTTCATGAAAAATAGCATCACCAATTCTATTACAATATTATCTTCAAGATTAAAAAATCTATAGGCTGTACTATTTGAAGCATAACCAAGAAAAGCACAAGTAGTAACTTTCTTACCCACTTTGTAATCTTGAGATCCATTAGCCTCACAAAGGCTAGACAACCCCAACTCTTAGATATCCCAACTTGGCTTGTAACCTTTCCACAATTCAAAAGGTGTCAATTTAGACTTTTTATGAGGCACACGATTCAACTCATAACAAGCAGTTAAGATAGCTTCACCCCAAAAATTTAAAAGTGCATGTGACTCAATTAGCATGGCATTAGTCAATTCTACCAAAGTTCTATTTTTCCTTTCTGCTACTCCATTAGACGAAGGAGAGTAAGGAGTAGTAGTTTCATGAATTATTCCCAATGATCTATAAAAAGAATTAAACTCAATTGATTCATATTCACGGCCTCTATCACTTCTAATTCTTTTTATTTTTCTTCCAAACTGATTTTCAACCTCATTGAGATAAGTTTTGAATTTTCAAAAGCATCAATTTTATTTTTCATCAAGTAAACATATGTAAACTTAGAAAAATCATCAATGAAAGTGATAAAATATCTATTACCTCCACGAGTTAGAATTCCACCAAGTTCACAAATATCAATATGAACTAATTCTAACAAATCAGTTTTTCTTTCACACTTGAAAATGAGGCCTTTTAGTGATCTTGGCTTTACAACAAGCCTCACACTTTTCAAAATTCTTTTTAACCATTGGGATTAATCCTAAACTACTCATGATTCCAACATAACGATCATTAATATGACAAAACGAGCATGCCAAACTTTAGTAGAAGAAAGCATATAAACAGAAGTAGAAGTTTTTATTCATTTCAACATTCAACTTAAACATCCCATCACATTCATACCCCTTCCCCCAAAAATACCTTTCTTCACTATTACATATTGATCAGATTCAATAATCTGTTTAAAGCCTGCTTTATTAAGAAGAAAACTAGACATCAAATTTTTTCTCATAGAAGGAGTATAAAGTACATCTTTCAATGTTAATATCCTTCCAGAAGTAAAACACAATTCAACATCTCCCTTTCCAACACTTGAGTAGTGTGAGCATCACCAAGCATGATGTTTTGGGCTCCTCAAAATGAGTATATTTTTTAAACCAGTCTTTGTCATAACAGACATGACGGTTTGCACCAGAATCAGCCCACCATCCATCAACATTCTCAACCATGTTTATGTCGGTAATCACCGCCACAAAAGGTTCTTCTGTAACGTTTGCCTTAGGGTTAGGACCACGTTTCCAGAATCTGCAAAATCGAGCAATATGCCCACTCTTGCCACAAACAAAACATGGTCCCTTTTCTTGAACTTGTTGATTTTGTGCTTGGTGATTTCACCATTATTTTTCTTGGGAGGTCTACCATTATTTTTCTTGAATTTTTCTTCTTAGGCTTTAAAAAAGTATTTTTGTGAGTTTCAGGATTAGCATTATTTGAAGTAATTAATTTACCTTCGATGTGATGTTGTTCTCTTCTGTTTGTAAAAGTGCATCTTGGCCTCTTGCTTCTTCTTCCATGCGGGTTTTCATTATCAAGGTTTCAAGAGAGGTTTCCTTTTGTTTGTGGCGCATAGTTTTTTGAAATTCCTTCCAAGAAGGTGGAAGTTTATCCACTATGCCACAAACAATAAGGTTATCTCCAATTTTAACCTCTTCGCACCTAAGCTCTCCAACAATCATGATGAAGTCTTGAGCTTGATCTACCACTGATTTGTTGTCCACCATTTGGAAACGAAAAAATCTACTAGCTGCATATTTTTTCGCTCCAGCCTCTTCGGTATCAAACTTACTCTGCAATGCCTTCCAAATTTTCTTTGCACTAGAGTAAGTTCTATCATAATAATCATAAAAATTATCAATAGCCAATTAAGAAGATAATACAGACACTTATACGAATCACCATCGTACTTTTCCCCACTTTCTCTAGATGAGAAATAGTTTCATCATCATTCATAGTGGTGATGTCTTCTTTATTTGGATTCTTCTCGGTTAAAACGTAAGAAACATTGAGAAGACTTAAGTAGAAAAGTACTTTACCCTTCCATCTCTTGAAATGGTTACCATTGAACCGAAATGGCTTGTTAATATCTCCCATCTTGACATCCGCGGTTTTTTCAATTGTAGCCATCTTTGGAATCTCTTTAAAATTGTTAGTGAAAAAACTTACAAGATAATCAAAATGGAAGATTACAATTGAAAATAAAATGAAGAAAGTAAACTCTTCAAGCTGAGGCGCGGATATCTCGCTCTCTTTAAGGAGATTCAAGCCCAATGCAGCAAATGTTTTCACCGGTCCAGCAGTAGTCCTCTTTGACTTGTCCCCTCCAGGATACAACAGCCTTCACAAAGTATAACTCAACAACTCTAGACAAGAGTTGAGTCCAAAGCTCCACAAAAAAGAACACCTCCCTTCAACTAATAAGAATTCTCTTTTAGACTAACTCTTTCACTCTTTGTTTTCTCTTATGAATTCTGTTTCTCTAAAACCAAATGAAGACTACCACTATTTATACTACAAGAAGTCTTCCTAGCAATGAATAGGAAGATAATGGAGGTAGTAAATAGTGAAGATAATGGCCATAGGAGTTATATAGGTTACAATGGGAGTTACATAGGTTACATAAGTTACAATGGGAGTTACATATGTTACATATGTTACAAAGGGAGTTACATAGGTTACATAGGTTACAAAGGGAGTAATGGAGGGATTAAGAATGAAATACATTGATGGATAACCAATGCTAATGGATGATGTAGAAGTCATCCATTCCAATGTTCATTCTTATAAATCCAAAATAAAGCAATTTATATGTTAAATATTAATATTAAAATGTTAATAACCTAACAAACATTGACGTAGCTTAAGAATGATTATATTTATAAATATTGAATTGTGGTATAATCTGAATCTATTAAAGAAAGAATATCTATATAATGAAAACACAATGTCAAGTAGAAAAGAAAAATGAGTAAACATGGATATGTATTATTTTTATACAGAATCATATTCTACAGTATTTCCATGATACTCCTTATATTCCACATTAAGTGTAATTTATCAGGCAAAAGACACCTATTATGAAAAATTCATCAAACTTAGAAAAAAAGAGGAGGAAATAGGCAACCAAAACCCTTCAAAGAATGCAACACGTTTTCTTCAGTTTTTCCTCCAATATTGAAGGATTTCTTCGTAGATTTAGTCACCAAGTAATGTGATTTCACTAGTGGGTTCCTTTCACCGATTAGGTCCCTATAATTCAGTTAGATTCTTGATTTATGTATCTTGCTTAAAACTAATGTTTGTAAAACCTTAGATATTAGTAGTGATTTAGTTATTAGAGTATTCCTAATTATATTATCTTGTTTTTGTAGAATTTTGCTTACTTTATTTCATGAAACTCATAACCCTAGTTGTGTAGATTCTTTTAGTTTAGGAATGATACAAGCTAGGTCAATTAAAAAACTATACATGTATCGTTTTTTGAATGTTACATTATAAGTTTATCATTGTTATATTCTGAGATTTCCATGTTAGTATTTTAGCTATTCAACCTTTCAGTTATGTGTGTTAGATATACATATACAGTTTGGAGTACGCTTAGAACCGAGTGGACTAGGTTTTAGTATACCCTAATAGTCCCAGAACTGCACACCCCCGTAGGCTGAGTCCTCTCTATGGGCATTACTTTTATTGATCAAGTCATAAACGCCTATATAGCCCTAGCAAGGTTATCGGTTCCTTCAATGTGGTGTGCGCATTTGACATCATGGATAACTCATGTGGTGGTTCTGTCGGTTATTAATGGCTCCCATAGTCAGACTCTAATGTATTTGACCAGTTTTTCAGTTATACTTCAATATTCAGTCTCATCATGTTCCTCTTGCAATAATTCATGTGTAATCCTTATTGAATGATTTTTCCTGATTTCAAATCAAAAGTACTAAAATCAAAATTTTGAGCATACACACATAAAATGTAATGAAGGGAATGGTTTCCTTGTTCTAGTTTGAACCAAAGGATTCTTCATGGAAAAAGTGAAATTAGGATAATTGTTAGCCCCTATATCGAGTTGTTGTAGATCAATCCATTCTTTTGGTGTTATAGTTGTTAGATGGATAAATTGAGCTTGTTGGATAGGATATTAGTACAACTATTGGTTACCGTTTTGGTTCATAATTATGACTTGATCATCTGGTTTTCCTGGTGAGCAGTTTGAAAATCTAAAGAGAAAATTATGATAAACCATTAAAATTAGTCATGTCAGGAGCAAAACTTTTATCAAAAGAATTCCAAACATCATTTAATGAAGTCTCCAAGTATAACTTAGGAGCTACAACATTGTCAGGTTTATTAATATTACAACTTCTTCAAACCGCACTTATATCCCAATCATGATCACCCATTTTAAATCTATATAAAATGATATCTACTTAGATGTTAAAAAAATTAAAATGAGCTTATAAGAGAAACTAATAATGTTTTCTACTAAATTAGAGAGCGAAAAAATGATTCAAAGAGGGGGGTTTATAATAGAGGAAGTAGATGATCAAAGAAACATTTAGTGTGTATGACATTATAACTAAAAGGTTAAGATGAAGAAAGGTGAACCAATTTCAAAATATATAGATCAAATTAAAGGGCTATCTACCTATCGCCGCACATCCTTATTTAATTTACAGTTAATGCACGATAAATATTTTTTTTTAGTTTAGAATGACTAGGAATAGAAACAAGAGAGATGTCAAAGATTATAATGTGTACTTTTTTTTTTTAAGATCATAAATCTCATATATTATTGTAACAACTCAAGAGCACCCCCTAGTCGTAACATAGTGTATTCAATCTAAAAGATATCTTACACAAGCCCTTAGAATTAATTCATTAAATAGCATTAGAAAATATGGAAGAATTTAAATGTTTTTTTAAAACATAACTCGAAAGGTATTTCATAAGAGCGGAAGTCTTTCTAACATTATAGTCTCAATCCGTCAATGAATGGCACGAATGAAAGTCTTTGGACAAAGACACATAAAGTCTAAAATATAAAGTAATTGTCATAAAGGTAAATAGATATTGTCCTCGAAGCAATGAGGACTCAGAAAGATCTTCAATCTTTTAAATTTTTGAAACTCTAGCCTCCAATAGCAACTCAAAGCTCCAACCCAACATTTGGTTAGAATATAGGCAATATGCGTTAGTACAAAAGTACTAAGTATGGAAGCTACAACAAAATCATAAGAGTATATCAAATAGTTAGTCAACATAAGACATAATCGTAATTTGATACTTCAACCATTTGTCTTTTGTACTCAAGTGAACTACGTCCCAAACCACCTCCACGTATACTTGTTCAAGTCAAAGGTAAAATCCCATACTATTACCTAAGCTAAGCACGTCTTTGGTAATTCTTAGTCATAGACCTCATTCATACTTAAGTAGAGCACTATACCCCTAGGTCACCTCAAGGCACACTTGTGCAATGCATGTGGGGTATCCCATTCTACTTCACACACTAAGCATATCTTGAAGTCACCTATTCATGTTTTACTCCCTCTTAAGTGTCACTAAGGACCTAATTTCATATTTTACAAGGAACTATCATCTTAAGTCAATCTTAACATGGAAGGCAACTATAGCCACTACCCAAGCTAGCCATACTTCATAAGAGGACATTTCATAAGTAGCTTCAAGTCATACTTGTGTCATGTATGAATGACATACCATTCTTCCATTCACGCTAAATACTCATTTAGGCTAGCTTACTCAATGCTAACTATCTTTCATACTAGTCTATCAATAATAGCATACTATCATACTAGACATAACTATTATGGAAAACATAATATCATGAGATCCAACTATCATAGGAACGGAATAAAACTACCCACCTAGCCACCATGCATCAACTCATCAATATGGAACCTATCCATAGGGTAGTACAATTCGCCTAAGTTACCATGAGTAATCTAACACAACATATTCTACGAATTGCACCTTTAATGCAAGCCAAGCTACCATTAGGATAGTAGAAGTCATCTATCCTAAAACTACCATGAAATGGTTTTAGCCTAACAAAGTCATGATATCATAAGGCATTCTAATCATGCTACTTTAAGTTATCCTTAGGAGAGTTTCATTCATCAATTCCAAGATACCATGGGAATCATCATCCCCAATCTTCCGTGAGATTTACTATCTTAAGCTACAACGAGATTTACTATATTAAGTTACCATGAGACTAATTACCATCTCAAGCTTCCAAACGTAGTCTTATTTTAGTAAGCCAGGATTTACATGAAAGAAACACAAGTCTCAACATCAAGCTATTCTAGTCTAACTTTCTTTGATTCATTTCAGATTATTAGGTAAACCTAGAATCCTTCTATGTGAGGGAACTTTCTTCTCTTCGCTTGTTCATAACTAAATGTATAAAAGAAAGAGAATACTTGATCAAGATCACACAAATTTAATATGTGACATCACACAAATAGGGATTTGGGGGTAATTTAAATATGAGGAGATATGTATTGATTATTATCTTTCTCTAATACACTTATATATGAACAAGCTAGGAGAAGCATGTTTTCTCATATAAAAGAATTCTAGGTTGACCTTATAACCGAAAATGAATCAAAGAAAATTATACTTTAATAGCTTGATGTTGAGAGTTGTGTTTCTGTAACGACCTGTTTAGTCGTTTTGAGGAGCAGATTTTATTTCTGGAAAAATTAGCTGAGGCAACGGACCCCACGACGGACCGTCACAAGCAAGACGGACCGTCACAGGGTCTCGTTTCAGCATACTTAGAAATTCTAAAATTGGGTACTGAAAATCGACTCTCTGTAATCTGTGACGGACCTGCAGGACGTGCCGTCACAGCCACGACGAACCGTCGTGAGCTCCCGTTGCAAAACACTTCAACTTTTGAGAAATTGGTACAGGGAACGAGTCTCTGACCATCATAACGGAAGTGCAGGACGGACCGTCACAGTCCACTTGAGTTCGAAGGGGCTGCGACGACCTGTGTGACGGACCGTCGCAGGCACGACGGGCCGTCACAGGTTGCACAAATCCCAGGCAGAATCGGATTTCTCTACACGTTTTAAGGGTCGTTTTGGACTATTCTTTCCTTAATTATAAATTTAGAGGGTTAATATTAATAAGTCTAATTACTTGGGGGTTAAAAGAGGTAACCTTAAGTTAATTAGTGGGTTTTATTGTCCTCTTTTACACTTAATTATATGTTAATTAGGGTAAAATAAAGAGGGTTTGAACAAAAAAAACAGAAAGAACAAGAAAGAGAGAGAGAGAGTACTCGATCAAAGAGAAAGAACAAAGCTTTGGAATTTCTTGCTTGATCACTAGTCTTCGGTGGAGGTAGGTTATGGTTTTTACGATATTCGTAGTGAACTCTTAATAGTGAATGATATGTGTTGATAGTATTGTAACCTGCTATGTGCTTAATTGTATGCTTGCATGATTCTGATTATGAAATTGTGAATAAATAAGCATGATAAAGCTATTGAATCCTAAATCTTGAAAGAAACCCTAATTCACTTGTTAATGATGATGCCTTGGTGTAAAAGAAGGCTTGATATATTATATAATGAGATTGATGATGCCTTAGTATATAAAGAAGGCTTGATATATTATATAATGTGATTGATGATGCCTTAGTGTAAAAGAAGGCTTGATGAATTAGGGGATCGGGTGCCACGTTCCGATACCAGGATAGAATGAGGATCGGAGTGTCACGTTCCCACACCAGAATAGTATATGGATCGGTTGCCACGTTCCGGTACCAGGATAGTATATGAGGATCGGAGTGCCACGTTCCGGCACCAGGATAGAAATAGAGGAGCAGAGTGTCACGTACCGACACAAGAGGAAGAAAGATAATGAATCTTGAAAGTTAATGAATATACTCAATCTAATGAACCCAATTCCCAAATGAGTATGGTATTGAGGCTTGAGTCCTCATGTGTGAACTTAGGAAATTGTTAATGATATAGTACTTGTTGTTGCTACATGTTAAGCATCATAGTTGATTTTATGATATTACTTGATATATATTATCTTCTATTTTGAGTTGGCCGATGATACTTACTCAGTACTTGTGGTTGTACTGACCCCCTACTTTTATGTTTTCTTCTTTGTTATTTGTGGAATGCAGCAAACGTTCCGTCGTCTTCAACTCAACAGTAGATCTAGCCAGTCTTCACTTCATCGGAAATTCAGGGTGAGCTAATGCGTCTAGCTTGGACTGGATCTTCTTCTTCAAGTCTTGATGCCTTGAACTTCCGGCATGGACTAGCTAGTATTTGTTTAAGCTTCTTAGACAGTTTTAGTTTAGCAATTTGAGAGAGATGTTCTTGTGATGATGACTTCCAGATTTTGGGGATAATAATAACAGTTTTGAATTGTTTTTATTAATGAGTTAAGTCTTCCGCACTATTTTCTGTTGATATAAATTGAAATGTTAAGGTTTAGATTGGTTGGTTCGCTCACATAGGAGGGTGAATGTGGGTGCCAGTCGCGTCCCCGATTTGGGTCGTGACAAACTTGGTATCAGAGCATTAGGTTCATTGGTCTCATCACACAAGAACGAGTCTAGTAGAGTCTTAAGGAACGGTAGGGGGACGCCTTTACTTTTCTTTTAGAGGCTATAAGACTTTAGGAAAATTCCATTCTTTCATTCTTCTTTCGTGCTACTACTTGAGTCCAATTGGTATCTAGGTGATACAAATTGGTATCTGACCATCTTCATTCTATTTCGCAGATGGTTAGAACTAGAGCAACGACCGCACCAGCAGCAACAACGGAAAGACAAAAACGACTGAGCCAGCCACTGGGGCTGTAGCTTGAGGAAGAGCAGCGGCAAGAGGCTGTGGAATAGGTCGTGGGAGGACGTCCTCTAGAGGAGAGGACGAGCCCCTAGCCCATTTGATACTAGGGCGGTGACTCCTCCACCGACCGAGGAGTTATAAGAGAGGGTGAGGAAGGGGAGAATGAACAAGTGCAAAATGAGGAAATGCCACCCCAACCTACCCCAGAGATGATCAACCAGGTACTTGCTTATCTTAGCGGGTTATCCGATCAGGGTCAGGCACCTCCAGTGGTTTCTGCACCAACACCTCCGGTTGCAGAGATACGACATGCGGCTACTATGGCTCCCCGCATGGATGCATCATTGGGAATAGGCACATTTCCACGTCTGACTACTGGGCCTATTATGACAAATGATCAGCATGAACTTTTCAGTAAGTTCTTGAAATTGAAACCTCCATTCTTTAAGGGCGCAGAATCAGAGGATGCCTACGATTTTCTGGTTGATTGTCATGAGCTACTACACAAGATGGTATAGTAGAACGGTTTGGCGTTGAGTTCGTGAGCTATCAGTTTCAAGGGAACGCCAAAATGTGGTGGCGGTCACATGTTGAGTGTCAACCAACAGAGGCACCACCTATGACTTGGGAATCATTCTCTAGCTTGTTTATGGAAAAGTATATCCCAAGGACTTTGAGAGATAGAAAAAGGGATGAGTTCTTAAGTCTAGAGCAAGGTAGGATGACGGTTAACGCATATGAGGCCAAATTCCGTGCATTATCCAGGTATGCCACCCAACTTTGTTTCAGTCCACAAGAACGGATTCGCCGTTTCGTGAAGGGGATGAGGTCAGAGTTGCGGATTTCAGCCTTACAGGTAGCGGCTACGGCGAAATCCTTCCAAGAGGTGGTAGACTTTGTGATAGAGGTGGAAGGAATGAAGTCAGATGACTTCACCACAACGTCGACATAAAAGAGGTTTCGAAAGGGAGGTGAGTTCAACGGTTCATATACTAGAGGACAGAGTTCTCGAGGCTACTCAGTTCGACCAATTCAGTCTTCACTACAGACTGTAGTTGGGGGTCCACCTCAGACCTGTCAACACTTCTCTGAGAGGCCGATGCGTAAACCCAGAGAATGTTATGGATGTGGGGAGATTGGACACATTAAGAGGTATTGTCCAAACCAGAGTTACAGAACCCCACTAGCTAGAGGTAGAGGTGGTTATGGTAGAGGCCGTTATTCTGGAGGGCGTGGTGTCCGAGGTAATGGTGGTCACCAAAATGGCAGAGGTGATGGGAAAACTGGAGCCCCTACATCACAACATGGTAGGGGCAACGTGCAAACCAACGAAAGGGCCCATTGTTATGCTTTCCCTGGGAGATCGGAGGCGGAGACATCTGATGCTGTTATCACAGGTAATCTTCTAGTTTGTGATTGCATGGCTTCCGTATTGTTTGATCCTGGATCCGCATTTTCTTATGTATCTTCCTCATTTGCTAATGGTCTAAATTTATATTGTGAATTACTTGACATGCCTATTCGTGTTTCTACTCTGGTGGGTGAGTCTGTGATAGTTGAAAAGGTATATAGGTCTTGTTTGGTGAATTTTGTGGGGAGCAACACTTATGTAGATTTGGTTATTTTAGAAATGGGTGACTTTGATGTAATTCTGGGTATGACTTGGCTTTCCCCGAATTTTGCGATTTTGGATTGCAATGCTAAAACTGTGACGCTAGCCAAGCCTGGGGCAGATCCGTTAGTGTGGGAGGGTGACTACACTTCCAATCCGGTGCGCATCATCTCCTTTCTTCGTGCTAAGAAAATTGTTAGTAAAGGGTGTTTAGATTTCTTGGCACATCTCAAGGACGACACTACCCAAGTACCCTCGATTGAGTCAGTTTCGGTAGTCCGTGAGTTTTTGGATGTGTTCCCTGCAGATCTTCCTGGTATGCCACCAGATAGGGATATTGACTACTCTATTGATCTTGAACCGGGTACTCGCCCCATTTCTATACCCCCTTATAGAATGGCCCCCACGGAGTTAAGAGAGTTAAAGGCCCAACTTCAAGAGTTGTTGAGCAAAGGCTTCATTAGACCAAGTGCATCTCCTTGGGGTGCTCCGGTGTTATTTGTGAAGAAGAAGGATGGGAGCTTTCGGATGTGCATAGACTACAGACAACTGAACAAGGTAACTATTGAGAACAAGTACCCCATTCCTCGCATTGATGACTTGTTCGATCATTTACAAGGTGCTTGTGTCTTCTCTAAAATTGACTTGAGATCCGGTTATCACCAATTGAAAATACGAGCAACGGATGTGCCAAAGACGGCTTTTCGAACTAGGTATGGGCATTATGAATTTGTGGTAATGTCTTTTTGTCTTACGAATGCCCCTGCTGCCTTCATGAGCTTGATGAACGGGATTTTCAAGCCATATCTGGATCTCTTTGTGATCGTGTTTATTGATGATATACTCCAAGAGTAAGAAGGAACATGAGGAGCATTTGAAAATGGTGTTAGAGTTGTTGAGAAAGAAAAAGCTTTATGCCAAATTCTCCAAGTGTGAGTTTTGGCTAGATTCAGTGTCCTTCTTGGGGCACGTGGTTTCTAAGGATGGAGTGATGGTGGATCCATCTAAGATTGAGACGGTAAAGAATTGGGTAAGACCTACTAATGTGTCAGAAATAAGGAGTTTTGTTGGGTTAGCTAGCTACTATCGCCGATTCGTCAAGGGATTCTCTTCTATTGCTTCCCAATTGACGAACTTGACTAAGCAGAATGTTCCATTTGTATGGTCAGATGAATGTGAGGAAAGATTTCAGAAGCTTAAGACCTTGTTGACTACCGCACCAATTCTTACTTTGCCAGTAGAGGGTAAGAACTTCATTGTTTATTGTGATGCATCCTATTCTAGTTTGGGTGCAGTGCTAATGCAAGAGAAGAATGTGATTGCTTATGCTTCGAGGCAATTAAAGGTGCATGAACGTAACTATCCGACCCACGATTTGGAGTTGGCCGCGGTAGTATTTGCACTAAAGCAATGGAGACACTATTTGTATGGGGTTAAGTGTGAGGTATATACGGACCATCGTAGCCTACAGTATGTCTTTACTCAGAAAGACTTGAATTTGAGACAGAGGAGATGGATGGAACTACTTAAGGACTACGATATCACTATCTTATACCATCCGGGAAAAGCGAATGTTGTGGCGGATGCTCTAAGTAGAAAGGCCGGAAGCATGGGAAGTCTAGCTCATTTACAAGTTTCCAGACGCCCATTGGCTAGAGAGGTTCAGAATCTGGCTAATGACCTTATGAGGCTAGAGATAAATGAGAAGGGAGGATTGTTAGCTTGTGTGGAGGCGAGATCTTCTTTTCTTGACAAGATCAAGGGAAAATAGTTTGATGATGAGAAACTAGGTCGAATTCGAGATAAAGTGTTGCAAGGAGAGGCTAAAGAAGCGACAATCGATGGGGAAGGTGTTTTGAGGATTAAGGGAAGAGTATGTGTACCCCGCATTGATGATTTGATCACCACTATTCTGACAGAGGCTCATAGTTTCGGATATTCGATACATCCTGGTGCAACCAAGATGTACCGCGACCTAAAACAACATTTTTGGTGGAGCAGAATGAAGCGTGACATTGTGGATTTTGTTGCTAAATGTCCAAATTGTCAACAAGTAAAGTATGAACACCAGAGGCCCGGAGGAACACTTCAGAGGATGCCCATCCCTGAATGGAAGTGGGAGAGAATCGCGATGGACTTCGTGGTTGGTCTTCCAAGGACATTGGGTAAGTACGACTCTATTTGGGTGATTGTTGACAGGTTAACTAAGTCCGCTCATTTTATTCCGGTTAAGGTGACTTACAATGCCGAGAAGTTAGCCAAGATCTATATCTCAGAAATCGTTCGATTGCATGGAGTTCCACTCTCCATCATATCAGATAGAGGTACGCAGTTTACTTCTAAGTTTTGGAGAACATTGCATGCTGAATTAGGTACTAGATTGGACCTTAGTACTGCATTTCATCCTCAGACTGATGGTCAGTCTGAGCGAACAATTCAAGTGTTGGAGGATATGCTTCGTGCATGTGTGATAGAGTTTGGTGGCCATTGGGATAGCTTCTTACCTTTGGCAGAGTTTTCATACAATAATAGCTATCACTCCAGTATCGATATGGCTCCATTTGAAGCATTGTATGGGAGGAGGTGTAGATCTCCCATTGGGTGGTTCGATTCATTTGAGGTTAGACCTTGGGGTACTGACCTCTTGAGGGATTCGTTAGATAAGGTGAAGTGCATTCAAGGAAAGCTTCTAGCGGCGCAAAGTAGGCAAAAGGAGTATGCAGACCGAAAGGTTAGAGACTTGGAGTTCATGGAAGGTGAACAAGTCTTGTTGAAGGTTTCACCCATGAAAGGGGTGATGCGGTTCGGAAAAAGGGGTAAGTTAAGTCCAAGGTACATTGGACCATTTGAGGTACTTAAGCGAGTAGGGGAGGTGGCTTATGAATTAGCCTTGTCTCCAGGGCTGTCCGGAGTGCATCCGGTATTTCATGTGTCCATGTTGAAAAGATACCATGGGGATGGAAACTACATCATCCGTTGGGATTCAGTTTTGCTTGATGAGAATTTGACTTATGAGGAGGAACCAGTTGCTATTTTAGATAGAGAGGTTCGCAAGTTGAGGTCGAGAGAGATTGCATCCATCAAAGTTCAATGGAAGAATCGACCGGTTGAAGAGGCTACTTGGGAGAAGGAGGCAGATATGCAAGAAAAATACCCACATCTGTTTACAGATTCAGGTACTCCTTTTCGCCATTGTTTTTCTTCTTTTGATCGTTCGGGGACGAACGATGGGTAAATTGATATCTATTGTAACGACCTGTTTAGTCGTTTTGAGCAGCAGATTTTATTTCTGGAAAAATTGGCTGAGGCAATGGACCCCACGACGGACCGTCACAGGCAAGACGGACCGTCGCAGGGTCTCGTTTCAGCATACTTAGAAATTCTGAAATTGGGTACTGAAAATCGACTTTCTGTAATCTGTGACGGACCTGCAGGACGTGCCGTCACAGCCACGACGAACCGTCGTGAGCTCCCGTTGCAAAACACTTCAACTTTTGAGAAATTGGTACAGGGAACGAGTCTCTGACCGTCATAATGGAAGTGCAGGACGGACCGTCACAGGTGTGACGGACCGTCACAGTCCACTTGAGTTCGAAGGGGCTGCGACGACCTGTGTGACGGACCGTCGCAGGCACGACGGGCCGTCACAGGTTGCGCAAATCCCAGGCAGAATCGGATTTCTCTACACGTTTTAAGGGTCGTTTTGGACTATTCTTTCCTTAATTATAAAGTTAGAGGGTTAATATTAATAAGTCTAATTACTTGGGGGTTAAAAGAGGTAACCTTAAGTTAATTAGTGGGTTTTATTGTCCTCTTTTACACTTAATTATATGTTAATTAGGGTAAAAGAAAGAGGGTTTGAACAAAAGAAAACAGAAAGAACAAGAAAGAGAGAGAGAGCAGTCGATCAAAGAGGAAAGAACAAAGCTTGGGAATTTCTTGCTTGATCACTAGTCTTCGGTGGAGGTAGGTTATGGTTTTTACGATATTCGTAGTGAACTCTTAATAGTGAATGATATGTGTTGATAGTATTGTAAACCTTGCTATGTGCTTAATTGTATGCTTGCATGATTGTGATTATGAAATTGTGAATAAATAAGCATGATAAAGCTATTGAATCCTAAATCTTGAAAGAAACCCTAATTCACTTGTTAATGATGATGCCTTGGTGTAAAAGAAGGCTTGATATATTATATAATGAGATTGATGATGCCTTAGTATAAAAGAAGGCTTGATATATTATATAATGTGATTGATGATGCCTTAGTGTAAAAGAAGGCTTGATGAATTAGGGGATCGGGTGCCACGTTCCGGTACCAGGATAGAATGAAGATCGGAGTGTCACGTTCCGACACCAGGATAGTATATGGATCGGGTGCCACGTTCCGGTACCAGGATAGAATGAGGATCGGAGTGTCACGTTCCGACACCAGGATAGTATATGGATCGGGTACCACGTTCCGGTACCAGGATAGTATATGAGGATCGGAGTGCCACGTTCCGGCACCAGGATAGAAATAGAGGAGTGGAGTGTCACGTACCGACACAAGAGGAAGAAAGATAATGAATCTTGAAAGTTAATGAATATACTCAATCTAATGAACCCAATTCCCAAATGAGTATGGTATTGAGGCTTGAGTCCTCATGTGTGAACTTAGTGGAAATTGTTAATGATATAGTACTTGTTGTTGCTACATGTTAAGCATCATAGTTGATTTTATGATATTACTTGATATATATTATCTTCTATTTTGAGTTGGCCGATGATACTTACTCAGTACTTGTGGTTGTACTGACCCCCTACTTTTATGTTTTCTTCTTTGTTATTTGTGGAATGCAGCAAACGTTCCGTCGTCTTCAACTCAACAGTAGATCTAGCCAGTCTTCACTTCATCGGAAATTCAGGGTGAGCTAATGCGTCTAGCTTGGACTGGATCTTCTTCTTCAAGTCTTGATGCCTTAAACTTCCGGCATGGACTAGGTAGTATTTGTTTTAGCTTCTTAGACAGTTTTAGTTTAGCAATTTGAGATAGATGTTCTTGTGATGATGACTTCCAGATTTTGGGGATAATAATTATAGTTTTGAATTGTTTTTATTAATGAGTTAAGTCTTCCGCACTATTTTCTGTTGATATAAATTGAAATGTTAAGGTTTAGATTGGTTGGTTCGCTCACATAGGAGGGTGAATGTGGGTGCCAGTCGCGTCCCCGATTTGGGTCGTGACAGTTTCCTTCACCTAAAGCTTGGCTTATGAAAATAAGACCAAGGTTGGAAGCTTGAGATGGTAAGTCTCATGGTAACTTGAGATAGTAAATCTCATACTATCTTGAGATAGTAAATCTCATGGAAGCTTGGGGATGGTGATTCCTATGGTTGCTTGGGATTCATAAATGAACTCTCTTTAAGATAGCTTGAATTAGGATGATTAAATTGCCTTATAATAACATTACTTGGTTAGGCCAAAACCATTCATAGTAGCTTTAGGATAGTTGACTTATACTCGCCTAATGGTAGCTTGCCTTGCATTCAAGGTGCATTTCATCAAATAAGTTGAGTTAGATTACTCATGGAAGTTCAGGGTTGAGGATTTATACTCCAAATTGATGTGTGGGTGCATGGTTTCTAGGTGGGTATACTTACAACCTTCCTATGATAGCTTTGATCGCATGATATGATGTTTTCCATGGTAATTAGGTCTAGTATGATAGTATGATATTGTTGATAGACTAGTATAAAAGATAGTTAACATTGATTAAGATAGCCTATATGAGTACTTAGTGTGAATGGTAGAATGGGATGTCATTCATACATGGCACAAGTATGACCTGAAGCTACTTATGAAATATCCTCTTATGAAGTATGCCTACCTTGGGTAGTGGGTATAGTTTCCTTCCATTTTAAGATTGACTTAAGATTATAGTTGCTTGTCGAATATTAAAGTAGGCCCTTAGTGACACTTCTAAGGGGGTAACACGTGAATAGGGTGACTTCATGATATGCTTAGTGTGTGAGGAAGAATGGGATGCCCCACATGCATTGGACAAGTGTGCCTTGAGGTTTCCTAGGGGTATAGTGCTCTACTTAAGTATGAAGGTGGGATATCACAAAGAATAACGAAAGAGAGGTACTTAGCTTAGGTAGTAGTATGGTATACTACCTTAGCCTTGCACAAGTATACTTAACGGTGGCTTGGGACGTAAATCACTTGAGTATACAGGATGGTGGAAGTATGAAATTATGATTATGTCTTTTGTTGACTTTTTATTATATGCTTCTTATGTTATTACCTCTTATTCTTATGTCTTATGTTGTCTAATTATTTGAGATGCTCCTATAATGTTATGTTAGCTTCCATACTTAGTACCTTTGTACTAACGCATATTGCCTATATTCTAACCAAATGTAGGGTTGGATCGATGAGTTTCTCTTTGAGGGTAGACTTTCAAGAATTTAGAAAATTGAAGATCTTTGTGAGTCCTCGGGTCTTTGAGGACAATATCCATTTACCTTCATACCATTTACTTTTATATTTTAGACTTTATCTGGACTGTGTCCCATGACTTTATTCGTTTCATTCGTAGATGGTTTTAGACAATAATGTTAGAAAGACTTCCTATTTTATGAAATACTTTTTCGAGTTATGTTTAAATTCTTCCATATTTTCTAATGAATGAATGCTAAGGGCTTGTATAAGATCTCTTCGAGATCGAATATGTCATGTTACGACAATGGGGTGGTCTCGAGTCATTAGAATATGAAATGAGATGTCTGTTATTAAAAAAATGTACGCGTTACTATTCTTGACTTCTCTTTTGTTGGTAATCTCACTTACTCTAAAGTAGAAAAAAATATTTATTGTGCATAAACTATAAAGTAAATGTGGATGCGCAGGGTTGGTAGATAGACATTTAATTTTCTCTATATATTTTCGAAATTAATTAACTTTTTTCTCTAGTTCGGTAGAAAACATCATTTGTTTCTCTTATAAGCTTATTTTTTATTTTTTACATTTAACTAGATATCATTTTATATAGATTTAAAATGAATGATCATGACTGGGATATAGGTGCGGTCGTAAGAAGTTAAAATATTAATAAACCTGACAATGTTGTAGCTCCGAAGTTATACTTGGACTTCTTTAAATGTGTTTGGAATTCTTTTGATGACTTTTTTGCTCCTGACATGACTAATTTTAATGGTTTATCTGAAATTTTCTCTTTAGAATTTGATAACTGCTCACTAGGAAAAACCAGATGATCAAGTCATAATCATGAAACAAAATGGTAATCAAAAGTTGTAATTACATCCCATTCAACCATCTCAATTTATCCAACAAACGTCATTTATTCCATCAACAACAACTTTAGTGTGTGTTCCACCAACAACTACAACAAAAAAAGAATGGATTGATCTACAACAACTCTATATAGGGGCTAACAATTATTCTATATTTAATTTTTTCCATGGTGACTCCCTTGATTCAAACTAGAACAAGGTATCCATTCACTTCGTTACATTTTATGTGTGTATATTTAAAATTTTGATTTAAGTACTTCTTATTTGAAATTAGGAAAAATCATTCAATAAGGATTACGCATGAATAATTGCATATAACTCAAAATTTTGATTTTAGCACTTTTGTTTGAAAGTGGGAAAATCATGTTTATTTAAGACATATATTTCTACAGTCCCATAGGAAAGTGAAAAAGGGGATTCTCTTGAAGCATGAATTCTTTTGCCCATGAATCCTTCTTTGCTTTGTTATGGGACTAGAGCAATATATTCTTGCGCTATGGTCTAATATATGTGTCAAAGAGAGTATTCTCTTACAACGGATACGGGGCATCCCTTGAGCCTATTGATTCAATTCAATTTCAAGAGAGTCATATCTCTCTCACTCACTTAAAAAACAACCTATGATGATTTAAGTCAGACAAAATCAACAAAACTTCATGATAAAAAGAATATGTACGGTGTATAGCGTAAAATCTAGGATTAGTATTTGACCATTGATATAGCTTAAGAATTATTAATTAATATATGATTAAATTGTAGTATAATCTCAATCTAACCAAAGAAAACATGACTGTATACTGAAAAAACCATCCTAATTAGTAGAAAAGAAAAAAGTGTAAACATGGAGTTATATTATTTTGACAAAAGGGTCTAGTGAACCCTTGTACTTGTGTAAGTTTGTATTGTGAACCCTTCTACTTATACATTTGTCATCTGGACCCCTGAACCCATCTACACTCAACATTTTAAAAATGTTTTCTGACTTGGCCTCCTTTGTGGCAGATACAACCAAGGGGCGTGTGATATACACACCTGAGGAGAGTGAAATGTGGTTAAAAGGGTCTAATAGCCACATTAGGGTTTTATAAAGTCTTCTTTCCCATTCACATTTAACACCATTATTGAAAAATTTAAGCTTTTTCTTGCCTCTTTTTTGTTCTTCTTTCTCCAAATTTCTTGTCCATTTATTTCATCGTTTTAATCCTCTTTTATTTCTATCCGTTTCCAGTTAATTGTTTGCTTCTTTTTGAGGTTAATCCTATTATAGTTTTCTACATCATCAGGAAAGTTGTTTTTCTTAGAATCCTATAATCATATAACATGTAATTGAGAGCAAAAAAATAGAATCCCCAACAAATTTCAAGAAAATCAGTATAATAAACTAAAACCCTAAAAATTAAACAAAGAGATAAATAGAAGATGAAATCTACACTAAACAACCTACAGATACAAAAATAATTCACAAAATTTATATGCATAAACTAAAAATCAAATAAAATCAACAAAAATACTCAACCAATTTTGTTGGAGTGAAGAAAAAAAAGAAAAAGAAAAGATGTAGGTATAGATAGCCTCACATGGATAGATGTCTACGACGATGTTAACACACTGTGCTTTTTTGATTTTGATGAAAACAAAGATGAATTCCTTGATTGGTTCTCGTGTTTTTTCTTCAATGAAAAGAGTAGAAAATGTTGCTAAAAAAAGTGTAAGGAAGATGAAAGAGAAATGAAATAAGATTGTGGGGAAAGTGGTGGGTTTGGTGGCAAAAGGTAAATAAAAATCATAAATGTATTAATTAAATATTATAAAAATGTCAAGATGACATGAAGTGGTATATATATACACGTGTCATTTTATAATTATTTTTAAAATTACGTGTCACACATTTGTGGTACACTCACAATTAAAGGGTAAAAAAGTTGTTTAATATGTTGAGTTTAGCTGGGTTCAAGGGTCCAGATGAATAATGAGTAAGTAGAAAGGTTCGCAATACAAACTTATACAAGTACAAGGTTCCACCAAACCATTTTAACTAGTATTTTTGCACGTGTGTTTCTAGATATGTTAGAATGACTAAAATGCAATGAAAACATATAGTGTGTAAACAACATGGAATGAATAATATAATATAAAAATTGTACATAAATCTTTAATAATATATGCATAAAACACCAATGAGGGGCACATTTTGATGTTTCAAATTAATTCTTTTTAAGCAATATACTATAACTTTTAAACTTTGGTTAATAGTTAGCAAACTTTTAATAAAGTCAAAACTTACTAATTTGAGCTCAAACAAGTATTTAAACTTACGACATCATAGAAAACTAAATTAAGATGTCTAATAAAGACGAAAAAACACAGAAAAAATAGAGAAGAAAAAAAAATACATGTATACATTCTTTATAAAATGTTGAGAAGTAATAATATAGATTAAAAAATAAATACAAAATTAGTACATAATATTTTCGAGTTCTTATTGACTCTTTATCCCATATCCTATCAAATTCAAGAGTCTTCTTCATGATATATGTCGATAAACTAAATTATTTTAACATACATCATTTTGAAAATGTCTCAGTTTTTAAAAAGTAGCTTATCCATTATGAAATTGAAATCTAAATAAAAAATAATATTAATAGAGCAGTAAACATAAATTGTAAAAAAAAACAAGATATCTAGCACAATTATGGATGAATAATCATTAGAGCTACAAAAATCTCAATAAGAAGAATGAATTACTCCATCAATAACCATCAATTTTTTGTACGTGTCACTACAATCCACATTAATAAAAGAAGTAGAATAACATATTGTGATAATCTATGAGCTGATATAATATGAATAAGAAAAAATTATATTTAAATGGCAAAATACAATATACAAATATAAGATTCCAAATGAATTCAAGAATTCATAAAACAGCAAACAAGTTGAAAAAATAGTCATCTAAAGTGAAAATGAAGAAAGTAGGATGCAAAATATCACTATTAAAATCTTATATAATATTATTATAGTTAAACCAAAAAATTACATAATTGGTACCTGAAAATCGCCGAAATAATCTCATCAACTCATAACTGAGTATTATTAATAATTAAAAGAGAAGACGAGGGTTGCGGTTTTTACTAACCAATTTAATTTAATCATAGTAATTATAGATAGAGATAAAACATTAATCAAATTATTTAGACGTTTAAAATATCAAAAAAAGAGAATATATATATATATATATATATATATATATAATATAATATATATATATATATATTTATCTAAAATAGGTATTATTAAGTTAGATATTTTATTTAGGAATTAACCTAAGGAAGTGCAAAAGTATATCAACATTTTAATTAAATGAAACAATTTAATATTTAAATTCAATAGTTAAATGTTTTATAAATTTTAATTTATAGTAAGGGTAAAATCGTAATTCAAATTTTAAATTTTTTTGCGCCCACTTATGATAATATGATAAGGAAAAATAATGCACAAATAGCTCCCTAGACTATGACCGAAATTTCAAAGTCACACCTTATTAAACTAAGGACCTATTACCCTCTTGAACTCTTTTTTTGGTAATTTTGTGCATCTTTTGGGATTACATGTCATCCAAATATCTCTCACGCACCTCAAATGTGTGGATTCACGGAACGTGCCACGTTAGATAAAAGGTGCACAAAATTACAAAAAAAAAAGTCGTAGGGGGTAATAGGACCTTAGTTTATTTAAGACGATTTCTGAAATTTCAGTAATAGGGCAGGGGGTACTTGTGCATTTTCCATAAATATAACTTTGAAAGTGTTGAATTGATCTCCTAGAAGATAGAAAAATTCAATATGTAAAAACTCATACATGGAAAAAAATTCAAACACCTATATCGAACTTTGAAAAATTCAACTATTTTTTATAATGAAAAAAGATTCAAAAATTCACTAATGTGGAGTAGAATTAGTACGTTTCACACACCTTATATACTGAACATATCACATTCCAAAAAACGTAACTGTTTTTAAATATTAACTTCTAAAGTAATTTGTATTTATTCATGAAAATATGTATAAATATGGGTCGATCTATTTTTATCCTATCCATTGGTTATCTAGTTCATTTTTAAAAATATATTTTTTGGGGTAAGAAGATGAAATTGGAGAGGGTATTACATTGTGGAGATTTAATCTACACCCGGTAAGAAGATTTATATAGCCAATCAATTAAGCTACTAAGATTCTCTTATACGAATATTGGACATAGGATGAGAAATCAAAAGAAAAAGAAAAACATAGTTCTTGGAATAAAATGTATTATTATTATCGTATATATTCACAAACTACAATATTTTTACTCCAAGCATTTGTATTTTTTGCTTTTCTAAGTAAAAAATTATTTAAATTTAAGAAGCAAAAAGATTTTGGGTGTGTTTGGTATGAAGAAAAACATTTTTCTGAAAATATTTTCTAATTTTATCTTGTTTGGTTGAGTCAAATGTTTTGGAAAATATTTTCCAAATCAACTCATTTTCCTCAAATTTAAAGAAAATGACTTCCCTCCTAAACTCAAGGAAATGATTTTCCAAAACTCTCTTCCAACCTCCTCCCAACCCATCCCACCCTACCAGCCCCAACCCACCCTGACACACCCTACCATCCCCACCCCACCCCACACCATCCTACCAGCCCCCAACTCATCCTCTACCAGCCCCTCACCCACCCATACACCACCCTAACATCCCACACCCCTACCAGCCCCCCCCCCCCCAATCCCTAAAACAATTTAAGTTCATATTTTAATTTTTCACCCCTACCATATTAACCACTAACCCCCACCCCCCCCCCCCACACACACAACGAAAAAAATTTAATTTAATATTTTATAAAAAAAGTTCAAGTTAAAAAATTTTTTTACTCTAATAAAAAAAAAGATATCAAAAACATATTTCACTCAAAAATCAAACACTAAAATATATTTTCGGAAAATATTTTCTACTCACCAACCAAACATTAAAAAGTAATCAAATATCTACTTATTTCAAGTTAAACATTTTCTACGAACATTTTCCATGAAAAACATTTTCCTTCATACCAAACATAACCTTAGAGTAAGTTTCTATTGCTATAAGTTACTATCTACAAATAGATGATTAACTTTTTTTTATGTTGGATTCATGCGACAAAAATAACTCTTAAAATGAGATAATCCTAAATCTAGATATAACATTATATAGAGATTTTTTTTGCCAAGAAATTTCACCTAAGAAAGCAAACTTTAAATTAAATCTCCTTGACCCATATATAATAAAAGGATAGGAGAGGTTGTACCTTTATTTCTAAAGAATATTTATATTGCTAATTTTATGATTTTGTAAATTTTGTTGATATGTGTACGTTAAATTCATTAATAAACTATGATATTTCAAAGAAAGACCATATTGGAAAGAAAGGTTGTCCTTAAGAAGGTTTTTTTTTTGGAATTTTGATTATTTTTGCATGATTGAGATGTTTCATCACAAAGGAAGGTTCATTGATAAATATAATCCAACACATAAAAAACACATTTAGATTTAAAGAGAGTCTGTTGCGTAATTCCTTAATTATTTATTCTTCTTAGTGAATTCCCGTAGTGAGATCAACATCCATCTTAGTTATGACTTATTTCCTTTGAATTCTTCACAACTCTCTTCCCTTTTGTGAAGGTGAATCCAGAATCTTCAATTTATGGTGTTATATAATTCAAAAAAGGTAACTAGTTTGATTTTGAATAGGTATCCATTTGTAGAATCCAAATCTATAAACTCAAGATTTGGGATCCACCGCTTTGCAAACAAAATCGTTCATACAGGGAAGAAAGTTGTGAAGTCTTAAGAAGAAATAACTAAGATGGGTGTTGATATTTCTATGGGAATTCACATGGAAGAAGAAATAATAACATAAATCCTCAACAAGCTCTCTTTCGATACAAATGTTGTATGAAGTCCTTGATTACACAGATCAACTAACATAAATTAATAATGAAGCATCTCAATCATTCCAAGAATAACCAAAAATCTCAAAAATAAAAAATGTTTTCTCAATGACAATCTTTCCTTCCTATATGGTCTTTTAGAACTGCTTTCAAAAATTCATGCACAGATAACTGAAATTAAGATTAAAATAGTTCAACTTAAACAAAATAACTGAACTTCCTGATAAAAACATGAAAAGTGTATAGTATCAAGCTTAGGATTAGCATTTAAACATTGATGTAGCATAATATTAATTATATTACTATACGTTTGGATTGTAGAGTCTAATATCAATCTAACTAATGAAACCATGATCATATAGTGAAAACACCATCTCAAGTAGAAAAAGCAAAAGGAGTAAACAAAAAGAATTATATGATTATTATACGTAATATTATTTTTTAATCTTTTCATGATACTCCCTATATTCCTAAGAAGTGTAATTTGTGATTCAATGCACACCTATTAAGAAATTTTTTAAGAACATAATACAAATCATAATTTCCATTAGTGTCCTTGTGGCATTAGAAATATAACTTTGTAAGTGGTGAACTCATCTCCTAAAAATATATAATTAAATACAAAATATGAAAAAATATTTCAAAAATGTATCTTGAACTTTGAATAATTCAAATATTTTATACAATGAAAAGAGATTAAAAAATTGAGTTAGCGTGAAATAAAATGAGCTCATGTTTCACGTTCTTGAATCAAATCACATTCATTTTAAAAAACAAAATTTTATGTTTTTTTGAATATTAAATTTTAAAGTAGATTTTGATTTGTACATGGAAATGTGTATAAATATGGGTCAATCCATTTTTAACCCAATCCATTTATGACCTAGTTCGTTTTTTTAACTTTTAGGGTAAGGCAAGATAAAATTGGGGGAGACGATAACATAATGTGTTGGCATTTAAGAGATTTTATCATCATATATTCACAAATTACAATATTACTACACCAAGCATTTGTATGTTTTTGCTCTTGTGGGTAATAGAATATTTAAAAGAAACAGAGAGATATAGAGTATGCTACTTTTGTATTTTTTTTATGATGTATTTATGCGACAATAACAACTTTAAAAAATGAGTTAATTCTGACATTATTCAAAGGCAATACTTTTTGCTAAGAAACTCTAATATAAGAAAGAATACTTTAAAATAAATCTTCTTAAACCATATATTATTAATGATAGAAGAGATGGTACCATTATTTCTAAAGTCATCATATGCAGTAGAGCAAGAAAACATGTCATTGTTGATGAAATTCCAACTAGATTTAATATTCCTCCAATAGCATTCCAGGAACCTTCTCTTACCTATATATTATAAAAACATATTTTACAATTATAATTTAATTCTTTTTATTAAAGCTTAACATAGATTACCAATAACATTTTTAATCCCAACACCATAACAGGATAACACATATCAGGCAAACCCAAACGCTACGCTTATGTAGAATTCGTTCATTAACAGGCTTAAAAAATACTTTCATAAAATGAATCAAAGCTTATATAAATGAATTTCACATAAGCATATCACTTGGATTATCTAGATTTGTGTTACGGATATACAAGATGAAAACCTTTGTTTCACTTCTATATAGGTGAAGGGTAAAATAATCTGTGAGAAGTTGAAATGAAAACAATGATTACAAATAGTTTGATGCTACCTTCTATTATTTCTTAAGACATAGTTGATTTAAAAATAAACATTTTACTAAAGATGAATAAATACACCTTTGTGGAATGGAAAGACTAGATCTTATCCCTGTTACTCAATAATAAATTTAGCAACTTTTTTAGGTTAAAAGGGCTTTCTTGAATCTAAGGAGAAAATTAGAATTTAGAGAATTTAACTTCATTTTTAACACAAAACAATGAATATGGAAGGCATAGAGTAAAATGTGATGAGACTTGTAAAACACAAGTATATATATAAAATAAAAAACGAGACTCTAGGGTTTCTTTAAGATTTTCTACTAACTTTGCTAAAAAGGACATTTTCAAAACTCAATTTGCAAACTAGCTCAAAGTCTTACTTTATTGGTGCAAAAGACACTATTTATTATTTAAAGTAAAAAAATTGTGAATCTTTATAACTAGTTCTTAAATATTATTGAATATTTTCTTCCATCAGAACCTAAAAGACTAACATCTTAGCCTCAAAATCTTAAATTGCAAAAAAAATTTCCATCTTTAAAGTTTAAATTACATGATTTAAAATAAAAAAAATAAATTTATTCCCTTCCAAAATCTTGAGTTTTAATCTTCACACCACCTTCTTAAAAAAAATTTAGGTCATTCATCAAAAAAATTACTCTCCAATGAGATAATAATTCTTGAGTTCATCTATTATATTATCGTTAGTTTTCAACCATTGTTATTCAACTCATTTGTTGTTATTTCTAATTAATTTTTTAATTGTTGTAAAAGCTAAAGAACTTTACCAACAATCATCGACCACCCTCTTTGTTGATGATGGATTATGAACAAGTATCTATATATTATAGATCGATTTCTGTCAATTATCGTCAAATATATTAAATTTCCTAGTCAATTGATTCTTGAGTCATGAGTAAACACACACAAACACACACACACAAATACACCAAAGATAGACTATTATTTGCCTATAAATAATTAAATTATAACAAATTACTTAATATTATTTAAACTAATCACGTATATTATATTATATGAGAGTCTCTTTATTTTTTCTTTGTTGGTAAAAACAAATATCATATTAATAAGACTTAATATTCATCATTACATGGATTGTTGTGAAATTGTTGTTTAGTATGTGGATAGAGGTGTAATATAGTACATATTTCAAAAGACACGAGTAGCAGATTACTTTGTTAGCCTAAAAAAATAGTTCCCTCCTTGTTTGCTTTTTTATTCTTGAAAACAAACAAACGTTGAACAACCTAATGCACAAGATAAATGATTGTTGATAGATTAGACCACCTACTTAGCTAGAGCACAAGTCACTTGGTTCTCCACTTGATATCTACTCTAGCTAGTGGATTCCCTTGCTGCAAAAGTAGTGCCCTGCAATCCTTTAAGATGTTAGATAATGCAGGACAATAATTTTGAAAATAATGTGTAATTTCCATAAAATCTATAATAATTTTTAATGGCATCAACATTTAATCTAGTGTAATTTTAGCTCCGATAGAAGGCCACATAGCTTGTTTGGATTGTTGTACCTTTGAAGATATTCCCCATGAATCTAGATATCCAATTCCCTTTTGTATCACGAATGACTCCTCATATGCCTCATTTTCCTAATTCTATTTTGAATGATTCGTTTGTGTTTAGTTCAAATCATATTGATGGTGGTTTCCATTTAACAATATTATTCTTATATTTATGTTGCCCGCACATTATTATTTGTAAAAAAGATTTTTTTCTAGATGACAGACCGTTTTACCATTCAAATACTTTTTGAGATCTAATTTGATGATCTTAGTTGCATAATATCAATTCATTTGTATGATGTAATTATATTTCTATTAGTGATTTATAATAATGTTGTTGGGATTTGATATCCACTAGGTGATACAACTAATATACCGTGGTTTCACGGTATTATTAATATTTTTTTCTTAAGTTTAGTGTGTCCAAAAGCCTTTTTGTCCTACTTTTTATATAAGTTTCTCTTTATTTAAAGAAAATCTGTCTAAAAGATAAATGCGGAGGTTTTTGAGCAAGAAATATAGAAAAGTACCACCTACGTAGCTTGTGGCGGTCTGTCATGCTCGTGACAGTGTGTAGGTGGCATCGTAGTGCAGTTGCTGAAGGAAGATGGGGAAGTCTGACCAAGTGTGGGGTTACAGAAAGCGTGACGGACTGTCATAGCCATGACGGTCTGTCCTGCTGGTTCGTCATAAAGATCAGAGAAGTAGTCCCAGTACCCAAATTCCAAGAGTTCAAGTGTTTTGGAACGGAGACCCTCGACAGACCGTTGTGCCTGTGACGATCCGACATACCTACCGTCGAGGGTAATGAAGAGAGCAGCAGAAGAAATTGCACAAGTATGGGACGACGGAGTCCATGACGGTCCGTCGAAACCATGACGATCCATCGCCACGTCCGTCGATCTAGCTGCGTTTTGACAGATTTCCAGCAAATAGAGTCGTTATTTAATTAGGTTTTTAAATTTTATAAATAGTTCGAAAAACCTCGTTTTTGAGTTTAGACTGTTGATTATTTTTTAACTCTTGAATATTTTGAAACTCTTGTAATTGATTGTTGGTGATTTTTGTTGATTAATCAAGCGAACTTTAAGATTTTACTCTTTCTCATTAAAGTAAGTACATGAATTCTTATACCATATATTTTAATATTGTGATTATGACTATGGGTAACTAAACTCCATAACTAGGGTTGTGGGAACCATAGGCTAATAATTAAGTAAAACCTAACTAAAACAACAATTCTAGAATAGTGTCTTACATGCATTGATATTCTTTTTCTTAGAAGTCTTTTTAACGGATAGCCAACGTTAGAACTCGCCTTAATGCTATTTGCCGGACCAAGGAGGTAGATTATAGATAAAGAATTTTCAACACAAATTTAGTGTATACTATCTAATAGGCTTGTATTTATTGGTACGAGGTAATAACTTAGTCAAATATCGAATGCGATGCTTAATATGAGGTAAAGATAAGGGTTAGTATAGTAACACACGTAGCCTGACCAAGGTGCGGAGTGAAATTTTTGTTGATGCTGGACCATGGATTTAGAAATACATAATTTATCACTTTGCATGCAAGATACTAGGAAAGAATTGTTATAGTTAGAATTATCAAGTTATGAACCTTTAGGGAACACGTAAACCCTAATTACTTTTATTAATTGATTAAACTCCAACATTCAAACCTGTTAGTTTTCTCCTTTAATTTTACTAGTTATTTTCATTTATTTATAAAGCAAAAAAACCCCTTTTATATTATGTCTTTCCAAGAAAGTAATTGACTTAACAATAGTAATAATAGATTAAAGTTAAGTCTAAGGAAACGATCTTAACCTCATTAGTTGGGTTATTTACTTGACACGACCGCTTTACTTCGTATTTGAGAAGTAAGTTTGAGCGTATCAAATTTTGGCGCCGCTGTCGGGGATTTTAGCTTTTAGATTAACTTAAACGTATTACTTTAGTTTAGTTGATATATTCTTGATTTTACTTTATTTTATTATTTTTGATTTTTTGCAGAACCATCTCCTTGTATGCCATATACACGGAGAGGAAGAGAACCCTTGTTTCCCTACGATCACGAATTAGAGCGTACACTATGCAACATAAATTGAAACTTGGGAATTAATGATGATGATCCAAACCAAAACATCACAGCTCCGGTTGATGTTCATGGTCAGTTGTTGCCCGATTCTCCAGGTGAACACCAACAGAGGGGACAAAATCCCACTCCACGGCCCCAAGAATACTACAAAGGCTATGATGATATAGCATTCTCCTTATGCAAATTCTCACTGCCAGAAATTTGTTTTCAGGGCTACCTTGTGTGGATTCACATGCCCATATAGATAAGGTGAGGTCAGTGTGTAAAAGTTGTAGGAGGGCCTGGCTTGGACTTTAATGTAATAGGGCTAGGAGTGTTTCCTCTCTCACTGACGGGAGAGGCTGCTATATGGTTCACTGAGTTCCCTTAGAACTCAATTTTCACTTGGAACCCACTAAGGGACGTTTTCTTTGCACGCTACTACCCGGTCTCCAAGAAACTAAACCACAGAGACAGAGTGAACAACTTTGTGGCACAACCAGGAGAGTCAGTTAGTAGTTTTTGGGATAGATTCACCTCGTTTTTTAGAAGCGTCCCAATTCACCGTATAGATGATGAGTCACTGAAGGAATACTTCTATCGGGGACAGGATGATAATAATAAAGCGGTGTAGGACACTCTAGCAGGTGGATCTTATGGGGAGTGTCATTCTGGTGAGATTGCTAAAAAACTAGAAAAAATCTCCTAGAATAATAAAGCTTGGAGTACTAGGAAGTCAGATACTGGGAGAAACACCTTCGTAGTGCAATTGACTCACAACCCTGCCACAGATGAGATCCATGAAGAGATGGCATAGATGAGAGAGCTTGGGTTGGTATTAAAACAAATCACTGGGGTGCAGAAAAGATAAATGCAGTCAACTACTTGTCTAAACCACCACCACCTAATGATGAATGCTATTATGCGGCGGATTCCTATGTAGTAAATGAGCAGACGGGGGGTTTCTGACCGAGTGCCCAAGGCTCAAATAAGTATAACTGGCGCCAATGTCAAGGGAACGAAGGTCGGACTTATGGTAACTATAAACGTTAGGGTCATTATGTCCGAGATGGAAACTGCAACTGCAACAACAACTTCAACACAGGTAACTACGGTAATAGAAATGGGCCCTATGTCCCTCCTCAAAATCGTGAAGTTACTCCTAGGGATGGTGGATATAGTATGGCGCGAGTTGAGGATATGTTGCAAAAAATGATGATGAGGTTCGATGCTAGTGATGAGCACATTAAAAAGTTAAGGAGTGAATTAGCGGGTATTGGGCAAAAAGTCAAGACACATGCAATATTGATTAAGAAGATCGAGTTGCAAATGGAACAATTAGATGCGACTGTGAACACACGGCAACTGGGCACTCTTCCTAGCAACACTGTCCAAAATCCAAAAAATGATGCACAATGTATGGAAATCACGACTCGGGTTGGTAAGCAAACAATTGACCCACCTATGCCGTCTAATGAGAAAAAGTTGAGAAATGATAATGATAAGGTGGTAGAGGGTAGTGGTGAAGCAGAAGATAACACCGTAAAATATGCAGAAGTCCCTATAAAGGTAATTTCCATGCCTAGACTACAACCACCCTTTCCTTAGATATTTGTAAAAAAAAGATCGAGGATGGTAAATATCGGGGTTTTATAACAATGCTGAAGCAGCTTTCTATCAATGTCCCTTTTGTAGAAGCTCTAGAACAAATGCTCGGTTATGCCAAAATTATGAAAGATCTGGTTAGAAAGAAAAAGATCGGTCACTTTCCAGGATGATGATAGAATGCAGCATTGTAGTGCTATTGCTACAAGATCTCTTGTACAAAAAAAAGAAGATCCGGGTGCGTTCACTATTCCTTGTACAGTAGGGTCATTACATTTTGCGAAAGCATTTTGTGATCTGGTGGCAAGCATAAATCGCATGCCCCACTCGATTTACAAGAGGTTGGGTTTAGGTGACACAAAGCCCACTGCGATGTGGCTACTGATGGCTGATTGAACCGTGAAAAGGCCTATAGGGATACTCCACGATGTGTTAGTAAAAGTGGATTCGTTCAAATTTCTAGTAGATTATGTTATTCTTGATTATGAAGTCGATTTTGAAGTGCCTATTATTATTAGGAGGCCGTTCCTTTCTACAGGTAGAGCCTTAGTTGATATGGAAAAGGGGCAAATGAAATTTTGATTGAAAAATCAAGAAGCGACCTTTAACATTTGTAGGTACATGAGGCAGAGTGGTGAACTCCAATCGGTATCTGCCTTATCCCACAATGAAAAGATAAATAAGGATAATGAACTAAAAAGTGAAAAACGAGAGTTTATAGTTGGGGATTTGGTGTTTTTAGATAGTTCTAGGTTTAGTTTGCTACCGGGCAAGCTCAAGTCCAAACGGAATGGCCCTTACTTGATTACCCATGTATTCTCTCATGGAGCAGTTGAGTTTGAAAGCAAGGAGGGATTGCGGTTTAAGGTGACTCGAGAACAAATAAAACTCTATTTTGGGCATACTGCATCAGTGAATGAAGTGATATAGGCATACCATCTTAATGAAGGTTGAGTAATCAAGTGTCCTCAGTCGTGCCGCGAAGTTAAATCAGGCGCTTGCAGGGAGGCAACCCAATACTTATATTTTTTTATTTTTAGTAATGGCAGCATTTTCTATTAATGGATTTAAAATTTGCAGGAACATCACCAGGAAGTTCAGCAGAAAATCACTCTGCAGCAGTCACTGACGGATACATCGACACACCGTTGTGCCTTTGACAGACCGTCGCATGAATCCGTCATGTCAGGTACGTCTTTGTGTTATTTTCCAACTAAGGCACACGCGATGGAACTAACAATGGACTGTAAAAACGTGATGGACCATTGTTGGGGACTCGTCGCGTCATTAATGAAGCGTACCCGACCTAGATGGGGTTTTTAAAAAATTCGACATTTAAAACCCCCACCCCTTAATTTCACCCCATTCCTTCACTCTTTCTCCCAGATCCCTCCCTTTCCAACTTCCAAAGATCATAACCCCTCTCTCTTACAACCGATCATTTTCCCCAAATTCTCCCAATTCCTAAAATTCATTATCTTCTAGTCAAGAGCTGCCGCTGTAGGTCTCTACTTGATCACCAAATACCTTTCTCTTTTTCTTTTCTCAAATTCTCATATATGTGTCTCTAATTTCTACTCATTTAGATTGCATTTTTGTTTATCAATTAGTATTAGCCTAGTTCTTCTTGATAGGTTCATTCTTTAATAAAATTTTGTCTGACCTAGGTTTAAAATCCTCAAAATTGTCGTGTAAGCATTGCTAGTTTAATAGGAATTTTATTTAGACAAATGTAGGTTAAAACACTACCAATTCTATTTGGGTCATAGGGGATGAATGGGTCATCCCCAATTCTGTCAAATAGTTACGTAACGAGACCCAGATGACAAACCGTCGTACCCACGACGGACCATCAGTGGGTTCGTTCCAACAGCGCTAACACCCACTGTCCAATTTTCTCCAAGTGTCCACCAACGACCACATGCGACGGACCATCGATCCCAAGACAGTCCATCCTGCACAATCGTTCAGGTTGTTAGAGACCTTATTCCTAAGGGTCTCTCACTTTTTCAAAGTGTCCTCAAATGGACACATGCGACGGACCATCATACCCATGACGGTCCGTCCTACACAACCATTCTGGTTGTTAAAGTCGCAGTTCCTAAGGGTCTCTATCTTTTTCTAAGTGTCCTCCAACGGACACATGCGACGAACTGTCATTCCCACGACGGTCCGTCCTGCACAACTCTTCTGGTTGTCAGAGACCCTATTCTTAAGGGCCTCTCACTCTTTATAAGTTTCTCCAATGGACACATGCAATAGACCGTCATTCCCACGACAGTCCGTCCTGCACAACCGTTCTGGTTGTCAGAGACCCTATTCGTAAGGGTCTCTTTATTTTTCCAAGTGTCCTTTAACGAACAACTACGACTGACTTTTGTACCCTCGACGGTCCGTCCTGCGTGATCGTTATGATGGTTAGAGACCCCTCTCCTAAGAGTCTCCATACTTTTTTTTAAGTGTCCTCTTACAGACACCTATGACGGACCGTCATACCTGTGATGGTCCATCCTACATACACCTTCATACTTTTCAGAGACCTTCCTTCAGGGATCTC
>JAKWJD010000271.1:0-33522 GCA_027705065.1 Solanum peruvianum
TTGCATGATTATTTCCATTCCTAACAACCCTCCCTTATTTAAAAGATACATCATAATCATATGATAGTAAGCTAAACAAGTGATTCATATTCAACATTGTATCATCATATCTTTAACATGATCTCAAGTCAACATATCCATCATATAAATTATTACATCATCAATTTAAAATATAATCATAGAATACTTCAATTGAACATCATCATCACATATAACACATCATAATTGAAGTAAACGAACTAACTAGTGTGGGGCCGAGATTTCTATTCAATCCTAGCCTCTAAATATCTTACAGAACTAGATAGGCAACCTAGGACTAACTAAAATGAACTAACTAGTGTACCAAAAATTCTAACACCTAACAGGCTAACACTATAGAGTAGCTAACTAAAGAAACATCCCATTACCTAACGTAGGATGGTCTAAAGAGGTTGATTATGGTCCTAGTGACTTAGGAATACTTAAGTAATTACCCTAGGTCACTTATTAATCATCTTAGCAACTTAATTAGTTAATTTAAATTCATGTTCGAACCCGAGACCCTTAGAAATTTTTTGGATTTGGCTAAGTCAAATGCTCTCCTACTTATAGTCAATTTAGGAGGGGCGTTTTGGTAATTAGCTAATTAATTTATTTAATTAAGTTAATTAGCCTAAGTTGAATTAGTCAATATTAGTTTCTAACTCTTAGAATCACGTTAAAGCAGTAGAAATCCACAACTATAAAACGGTGAACAAACGTAACAAAAACAAAAAAATACTCTCGGTTCTCCTTCGGCCATTTCAAGGCAATTAATTAAGATTTTCATGCAATGTATAGGGTGATCTTCGTAGATTAAATTTAACAGTAAGGTATGAATTTTCTCTCTTGTATTGCTATCCCTAAATGATTTTTCAAACATTTTGAATTCAAGAAAATATAAACTAGGATTGTTCCCAATGAAATTGTCGAATGTTCATCTTCCTAGTTCTCTCTTTTTTAGATTCTATTCGTATGCATATAATGCAAATTTCGAGCATGTTGTTTGTATGTGGTTCTAACTGATTTTTATGTGTAGGTTTCTATTATTAGATAATGTCGAATGAGACTTATTGGTTAGAACAATATGGTTAGAGGCCAATGTAAATTATGATGTTTCTTGTAAGGCAAAGTTCATGTATTGACTTGACAAAATGTAACTCAATGAACTAATAACCTAGGGTATGCCAATGATTGGGACAAGTCCCAACATACCCTATCTAAAAACTGAACGTGTGAACATAGTAGCACATTTAATAAGTCCTTATAACTTTCATAAAGAATGGTACACGACTACCAAATAACATTGAAAAACATAAGGTGAACAATGAAAGAACTAAAATCTTATGAATTATGAAATTGACTAAGAATGGGTGTTAAAAGAAGTGAGACAAGTCTGACTTACACATAAACAATTATGTTAAAGATACTCACATAAGAGGGTGTTCGAAATCGTGAGACAAGTCTAATTCACACCATAATGATACTATAAGATTTAAGTTCATATTCATCAAGTATATAAAGGTATGACAAGTCATCCATTTAGCTAAGCATACCTCATACTAGAAAAAAGCTCCATAATGTATGAGGCAACTCTAAAAGCTGTAAAGTATGAGAAATTGAGCTAAGCATGTATATACTAGCAATTAGCTTGTTATATCACATGTAAGTCTCATGAGATGATACTACCACCATGGTGGATAAGGGTCTCCAAAAGCTCATAGTAGTTGATCAACCTATTAAAGCTATGAAGTATTTGGTCTATCTTTGGCTGGTGAACAACCTCTTTTATGTGTGGGGAAGACAATAGATTTCATGTTAGCTCACATGATCTATGTCGGTTAAATGCAAGTATTCAGTTTCACTTAAGCCAGTGAACCACCTCTTTTCAGTGAGGGGAAGACACTGGATTTCATAATAGCTCACATGATCTATGTCAGTTTAGTGCTAAAGAAAGAAAGAAAGAAAGCGAAAAAGAAAAGTATGTTCAAAGTGAACATGAGATCAAAGAAGAAGCTGTGTAAGTTCAAAGTGAACTAAGTAAGCAAAAGCATAAGTATATCAAATTATCAATATTGACTTGACACTTTCACCTAAACAATTATATTAAAGATACTCATATAAGAGGGTGATCGAAATCATGAAACAAGTCCCATTAACACCATAATTATAATGTAAGATTTAAGTTTACATTTATCAAGTATAGAAAGGTATGACAAGTTTTCCATTGAGATAAGCATACATAATACTAGAAGAAAGCTTCAATAGTGTATGAGTCAACTCCAAAGGTTGTAAAATATAAATTGAGCTAAGCATCGATAGATTAGTAATTAACTTGTGCAGGCACATGTAATCCTTATGACATGAGACTACCACAAGGGTGGATAAGGGTCTCCAAATTCTCCTACTCTTTTACTATATCGCTAGCATAGGTTACTAGCTAGTGGATTCACCTAAGAAAGCTAGAAAGTATTCGGTTTCACTTTGGCAGATGAACCACATCTTTTCAGTTTGGGGAAGACACCTAGATTTCATGTTAGCTCATATGATCTATGTCGGTTAAATGCTAAATATTTCTCTAAGAAATTAAGAAATAAATAAACAAATAACTTGGAAGATGAGGGGTGTTCCGATTGGATGACCAAAGGTTGAAGTTAAATTAAGCAATGACGTAAGTCATTCTTAGTCATTGCATAAAAATATCCCAATGGAAGTCCTAAAAGAATATACTAAGTTAACCTAGCATGATCAAGGTGAAAATGAGTTCAAAGAAGAAGAAACCTAAGTTCAAACTGGACTAAGTAAGAAAAAACATATGTATATCAAATCATAAGTGTTTGATAAGAATGATGTTTTAACACCTATTGGCTTATGCCAAAAGAGGGAGCAAAACATAATAACTCATCAATTGGACTATGAATATATGCCACATCATCTTCATATTATTCAAATGATCAAATAATGGGCATAGCCAATAAAGATTGGCTTATAAAGACTTCATGTCCAATTTAACAAGAATGGAAAGAATTACTTGTGAGTACGGTAGTCATATCAATTTCATTGTCTTTTTTTGAAATGGGAGTACAATTAATAATTGCATATGTAAGTAAAAGATAGGATGAAAGGAGATCATTGAACTACACAACAAAAAGAAGAAAAGACTAAAAAATAAACTAAGTCTGTGAGAAGGAGCTCTCTACCTAAGCGGAGAAAACATATTAAATTTTGCTTCAGTTCTTCTACAATTATGTTCATGATTCCAAGGTCTTATATGTATATATAAAATGAGTTTTTTTGTTTAAATGCATGAAAATATGTTTTATTCATAGCATGACTCATAAACAACAAATTAGGAAAGTGAAGTGACTTCACTTTCCAAGAATGGCATGTTCTTCTAGGAAAAGCTTCCCTTGATCATGCATAGTCCTTATATTTTTATGTTCATACAACCATACTTTGTACAAGTGTGTATTTACCCATATACAATTACTATTTTTATAGATGAAGGTCCTTGAAGAAGATTGAAGACTAGTTGAAGCTTTTTGGACTAGTACTCTTGAGTTCGAGGATGCCTACGCTTTATTTTGTAGCTTTAGTAGATTAGACATAGCTAGTGGGTGTTGTCCCTAGTGTTTCCTTTCAAATATTTGTCCAAGCTTTTGTATTAAGGACGGTTTGGCAACTATTAATCATATTAGGAATTCTTAATTTCAATTGTTCAATCTATTAATATATGGTTGTTTATGTTGAGTTGTTAGTTATCACATATATGCAAGAATTAAATGAAGTCAAAGTACACTTCATTAAAGTTAAAAAGTTGTAAATTTTCTGCTCAATTTAACTGTATGATTGTGATGAAATCTAAGAATAGGCTTGTCTGCGACTTTTGAGAGGTTAACTATGCTGGTCTCATCTAAGGTCTAGGACCCACGTGTGACAAATTTTGTATCATAGCATAAGGTTAAATTACCTAGGAAATAAGTCTCAAAATAACCACGTTGCATTGTTTCTAGCTTATGGTTGTGAAGTTCACCACAACCATGACTTAGAGACTTAGTGATGTTAAGAATCTTCCCTTCTTCTACTCTTTATCAAGTTGTGTAGAGCTTTGACATTTTGTGTCATTCTAGCATCTAACTTCCTTCTTGTGTTTGTGTGTAGAAAAATGATCACAAGAAGGAACTTAGGTAGGAGAATTTAAGAAGCAGCTGCTGGGGGAAACAAAGAACCTCATCATGCCCCAGCTGTAGAAAAGCAATGGCCTGTCAACCCAGCTGCATTGATGGATGGAGAAGTGAAAGCAGCACTGGTCCAGATGGCCCAAGCCATAACTGCTTAGGCACAGACTATCACAAACCAGGCCACTATAGAGGATGATCCTAGGGAAAACCCACATTCTACACCCAATGGCTAGCAGACTAAGAAATTTCACTAGGATGAATCCTCTAGTCTACTTTGGGTCCAAAAGAAATGACGATACCAAGGAGTTTGTGGACAAGTTCTACAAGATTCGATGTTTTATGGATGTTAATGAAAAGGAGAAGGTTGAGCTGGCTGCAGACAATCTCAAAGATGTGTCTCAGGTATGGTAGAAGATGTAGGTAGATGGCCGATCACAAGGAGAAGTCGCCATCACGTGGGACATTCTCAAGACTGTATTCCTAGAGAAGTTCTTTCTTAAAGAGAAGGATTTCATCAACCTACGTCAGGGAGGTATGTCAGTTAAGGAATACTCATTGAAGTTTGTTAAACTTTACAAATATGTTTCTTCCCAAGTGTCCAGTAGCAGGGATGACATGAGCACGTTTAAGTTTCCTAATGAGTTAGATGTTGAATGGAAATGGCGTAGTTCAAATCCAATAAGCCAAATAGTTTACTATCTTAAAGAAAATAAGATGTTATGTAAGGAGTATTTATAGCACTTAGTCAGAGTCAATGACTTAGAACATGAAGTTCCTTCCATAGTCTTTGTGTCCATAGTGAATGAGTTTCAAGATCTCTTTCAAGAGGATTTACATGGAATTCCTTCTGAACGCGAAATTTACTTTGGTATTGACCTATTTCCCAACACCAAACCAATTTTCATTCTTCCCTATAGAATGGCTCCAGCTCAAATCATAGGGTTGAAGTTGCAGATAAAAGATCTACTTGATAAGGGCTTCATTCAGCCAACCATATCTCCATTTGGTGCTCCAGTATTAATAGTTGAGAAAAAGGATGGAGCCCTTAGAATATGTATCAATTATCGGGAACTCAACAAAGTCACTAAAAGAACAAATACCATCTTCCCAGAATTGATGATCTATTTGATAATCTATAAGGATCAAGTTTCTTTACTAAAATAGATCTGTAGTTAGGGTATCACCATCTTAGAGTGAGACAACAAGGTATTCCAAGGACTATCTTCCATTCTAGGTATGGTTATTACGATTTTTTTGTCATGTCATTTGGTCTCACTAATGTAGTAGCTGCATGGACCTTCTGAATAAGGTCTTCCGTGAATACCTTGATTGTTTTGTCGTAGTATTCATGAATGTCATCCTCACATACTCTAAGACTAGGGAAGACCAAGCACAACATTTAAGAATGACATTGAAATTAGTCACATCAACTGTATGCAAAATTCAGTAAATATGAGTTTTGCCTAAGATTAGTGACCTTCCTTGATCATGTGGTTCCCGACCAGGGTGTAGAGGTTGATCCGAAAAATATTGACTTAGTAAAGAACTGGATGAGACCCCTCACTACTAAGGACATCAGAAGTTTATTGGGTTTGGCTAATTTCTATCGTAGGTTTGTTGAGGACTTTTCTGCTATTGCTGCACTATTGACAGCTTTAACAAAGAAGAAGGCAATGTTTGAGTGGTATGAAACTTCTGAAAAGATCTTCGATGAGCTAAAGTACCGACTCACTTCATCCCTAGTTCACACATTGTCAAGGAGTGGTGAAAAGTATGTAGTGTACTGGTGATTCTTCCCATTTAGGTTTGGGATGTGTTATTATGCACAACGGCAAGATTATTGCATATGCATCAAGATAGTTGAAAATATATGAGAAGAATTACCCTACCATTATCTTGAGTTACCTGCTAAGATATTTCCGTTAAAACTTCGGAGACATTGCATATATGGTGTACAGGTTGATGTATTTTCTGATCATAAAAGCCTTCAGTATGTTTTTACACAGAGAGAATTAAATCTTCATCAGAGAAGATGGCTAGAGCTTTTCAAAGATTATGACATGAGTGTCTATTATCACCTAGGTAAGGCCAATGTAGTGGCCGATGCTTTGAGCCAATTGAGCATGGACAGTGTGTCACATATTGATTATGACAAGAAGGATTTGGTTAAAGAGGCACACCAATTGGCTAGGTTAGGTGTAGGACTGGTAGATACACCAAGAGTGGGAGTTTAAATTCATTCCAGTTCTGAATCCTCATTTGTTGTAGATGTTAAAGCTAAGCATTATATCGACCCAGTACTCATGGAGTTGAAAGACTTAGTGATGAGTAATATGAATGAATCATTCTCCCTTGAGGGAATGGTGTGCTTATATACTAGGTCTCCAAATATTGATAATCTGAAACATAATATTATTTTAGAGGCTCATGGCTGTAGGTAATCCATTTATCCAGGTTCCAGAAAGATGTATCATGATCTCAAGGAGATCTATTGGTGGGTCGGTATGAAGCGAGATATTTCTAAGTTTGTCGAAGAGTGCCCCAATTGATAACAGGTTAAGGTCGAACACATTAAGACTTGAGGACCACTCGATTGATATCCAAACATGGAAGTGAGAGGCTATTAATATGGACTTTGTTGTTTGTCCTCCTAGTACCACGAAACTGCATGGTTCCATTTGTGTCATTGTTGACAAAATGACTAAGTCTTCTCACTTTATTCTTTTGAAGTCTACTTCCAGGGTCGAAGATTATGCCAAGCTGTATATAGATGAGATAGTGAGGTGGAATAGGATCGCTTTATCTATCATTTCGGATCGGGGATCCCAGTTCACTCCTACATTTTGGAAATCTTTCCAAAAGAGCATGTGTACACAGGTGTAGCTCTTACTGCTTTTTATCCTCACACAGATGGAAAAGCTAAGCGTACAAATCAGACCCTTGAATACATGCTTAGAGCATGTATTATTGGGTTCAAGGGGAGTTTGGATGATCACTTGACCCTGATTGAGTTCTCTAATAATAATAACAACCATTCCAGTATTGGGATGGAACCTTTTGAAGCACTGTATGAAAGGAGATGTAGGTCCCCAAATTGGTGCTTTGAGGTAGGAGAGTCTTCTATCTTTCTCCTTGAGATCATACATGAGGCTATAGAAAGGGTGAACATGATAATGGATAGATTGGATACTGCTTATAGTCATAAAAATCCTATGCTGATAACAAGAAGAGGGATCTTGAATTCAATGTAGGTGATAAAGTCTACCTGTTGATATCACCCATGAAAGGGGTTATGAGGTCTTGGAAGAGAGGGAAATTGAGTCTAAGGTATGAATGTCCTTATGATATCTTACAGAAAGTAGGTATTGTTGCCTATGCACTGAAGTTACCAACTGACTTTGCTTCTATTTATCTAGTTGTTCATGTTTCGATTCTTAATGAATGTCTAGGAGATCTAGCATCCATCCTGCTTTATTAGGGTTTAGGACGCTCCATTTGAAATTTTAGATCGCAAGTAAGAAGCTGAGGAACAAGGAGGTTACCACCGTAAAGGTGTTATGGAGGAACCACTTTTTTGGGGTTCTGATTTTGATGAATGAAGTATTCTAAGTGTTTCACACTTATATAAAAATTTAAAATTCCCAATATACCCCTGAATAAACCTCCAATATATCTACTTAGAATTGGGGTGTACCTAAAAGTTTACCCCTAGACTTAACAGTGACTACACGCAGCATATAGGCCAATTGACAGACTGCCCATCGACTGGGTGTAAGCCCACTTACGGGGCATGCTGGCAACCCTCGATGGGTTAAGAGGATGGAAACTGTTATCCTTGCAACCCAGTATAAGTACCTACCCACTACCACCACTTACAGGGCATCGACCATGCTACTGGCCGTAGATTGCCTTCCGTAAGTGGACTGCCTTTTGGCAGTTTTGGCCACCAACTTTTGTCCTTCCTCAAGTACCCTTGGTTGGTAGTTGAGGATACTTTCCCAGAAGTTTTGAACCCAAATATTAGATTTGTGTTCAGAACCTCTCACATAAGTTTCATCTAAAAATTAACACGTAAGATTTGATGAAATATACCTGGACACATAAGGTCATTTCAAGGCACATAATTCGAACATCAAAGACGTTCATGGATATTTGACCTCCAAATTCCATGAAACTCGATGCACTGTCTATACATGCTATAATAACTCATTTATAGACCTTAAAACCTAATGAATCACACAATAGAATATAAAACCACATATGAGGCATATAGCAAAAGATATTCTTCAATTGAAATTCATCACCAAGTTAAAGCCATCATAACTGAAGTAAATGTTCAAGATCACAAATTCTTACCAATTCCCCTTCAAAAGTAATTATAATTGGTCTTACCCTCAACGAATAAAATTTTAATACACCAATAGGTGGTAATAACATCATCCAATACTAATAAATTGAATATGAGTTCATCACCTAGGGTTAGGGATTTTGGGTCAATAAATGATCTATTCCATATACAAGGTTAAACATCAATAACTATGATAATTGAATGTCAATACATCATAATATGATCATAATAATCATTATAACTCAAGAACGATACAATTTGAAAGATCAATTTTGGATTAGAAAGAAACCCATGTAGAATTCATCTTTTGAAATTCAATTTTTGGACTACCATTGGGGAAAGGAATTCCAAAGGTGAAAGGTTTCGGTACATTGATATTCCTTGAATATTGATGTAGAAAAGCGATGCTCTTGCTTCCTTTGAACCCTTTAGACCCTGTTCTTCTATGAAGTTTCTTTGAGAGTGAAATGTTAGTGAGAAGGAAGAGTAATTTGGGTTTGGGAATTGTGGGGTATTAAGTTGGGTTTAGGCTTAGGGTATTTTTTATAGTCACTTAACAAAATTAATTAACCACCCCTTAACCCCTAATTAAACACCTAAGAAATTTACAAATTAATTGTACTATTTTAAACGTACAAGTGAACTCACAGACTTGACATATAAGACCTCGACCAATGGTCCATAGGTCAATCACATGCTCCAACCATTATGCACCTCTGTATAAAAGTTGAGAGACTTATAATTTTGGAATTGTTTTGAAAAATGTCTAATTTCCCATTAAAAGAAACATAGATGCCCCGTCGTCCACCCTACATCCCATTGATGGCAAGCATAAATAGCCACCATTTTTGATATCTTTTTGATATACTAGGGAGGGTCATACTTAAGGACCCTTACGGTGGTCTTTGGGGAAACGTATCCGTAAATTTTGACCCTAAACATATCTGGATATATGTTTGAAACCGTTCCACCAAGTTTCATAAAATTCTGACACCTAAAACTTTGTGATATAGGCTAAGACACACTAGCACCTCTTTGACTAGTCTCCCGACGTCAAAGATGTTTTTTGACGTCTTTACTCTTAAATTTTCTGACTTATAAACACTAATTTTGACCTTAAAACAGTGTTACAAACCTTATAAACATGTCTACATTAGGTCTTGAAATTTTGGATTGTTACATGAGTATTAGAGAGATTCTAGGTAGGGAGTGTAATGTTCAAAAGGGAATAATCTTATCTTAGGTAGTATTAAGGATTATTTAGGTGTGATAGAAGAGGGTGTATGAGAGGTCTCTTCTTATCTTACTTATTTAAGTCTTAGGATAACCTTTGATAGGTTGGTTATATGCTTATATGGTTTGAAGTAATGTTGATGTTATATTGTGGATTACTTGGAATGTGTCTTATATGTGTTAATGCTGACTTGTAGATGGTTTATTATACTTGTTATGATATTTTCTATCAAAAAGAGCAGGAAAGTATAGTATAACTCAAATTTTGTTTTAGGATGATTTTGATTGAATATCACTATACTCAGTGTAGTCCAATGTACTAACCCTAAAGGTGTATGTGGCATTTGACAAGAGTCATATGAAGTGATATTAGAATTAGCATAACTTGAAGAGAGTTATGGTATATCCTCATTTTATTTGAGAACATAATCATGTTTAGCTTTTTTTGTTATAAGACATTGTATTAGGCATTAATATTTACTTTTTCATTTATGTATGGGTTGTGACCCAATATATTTGTGTGTCTAAGATGGCTACAAAAGATTTAGCATTGCTATTCTTTTCTATGAATGAGGTTTTGAAGTATTGTTCATTTGTTGTGAAATTTTTTAATTGCGGATACTTTCATATGTACAAATGCATGAATGATGTTTAAGGGCTTGTCCAAGACCTTCGAGATGTCGAGTACGTCGTATGGCAACTTGAAGGATGTCCTATTTCCTAGGTTGTACTTGATATCGTGACAGGATATTAGTGTTGATTGATAATGATCCAGCCTATTTGCGACTGATACAGTATGCGTTGAATTGCAATTGATCAATGATTGAATTCAGATTTTTGTAATCCCCTATCTCCTCTTGACAATGTCTTTACCTAAATAAATTATTTTGGTACTAAAATTAATCATTTTTGATACTTTCAGATATTATATGATTATATTCAATCTTATAACTAATCACTATTTGAGTTTGTTTGATATGGAGGAGAATATTTTTCAATTTTTTCATGTTTTGTTGTCTTAAATTAACAGGAAAATAGTTTCCAAATCTACTCATTTTCCTCATATTTAAGAAAAATGAATTCCCTTCCAAAGTTGAGGAACTTTATTTCCAAAATTCTACTTCATCCTTTAATTTTTTTCATACCCTACCCATACCCCATACTCGACCCCCGCAATGTAAAAAAGTAATTAAATTTACTTACTTTGCAAAAGTCAATTATATGTTTATCCATACCACAAAACCACCCCCTCAAAGACAAAATTAAAAATTAGAAATAATTTTTGTTGTAACACTAAAGAAAAATAAGACAACAACTATTAGAAGATAAAAATAACAGAAATATAGAGACAAGATATTAGAGTATTTTTTATTAATCAAAGTATTTAAGTATTCACAAAATATTAATGTTTATAAAATATGAACCCACATTCGTCTATACATATTGTATCATAGAGGCATACGAAATATTAGACATAAACATGACAAAAATATCAACATAATGGAGGGGGTTGAGGAAGTGAATGATTGCAAGAATAATGGTTATAACGGTAGCGGCCATGGAGGTTATGATTATCCTTCCTTCTGAGAGTAATTTCATGGGTGAGAATAATTTCGTTGTGTAATGTAGGAAAATAATGGAGATGATGGGTGAGAGTAACTTCTTGGTGTGGTGGACGTTCACACAGTAATATTTTATAGTACTGTCCGTTGGATTTCTATTGAATATATGCCTCATTAAACCTTATTGAAAAAAAAACATGTGGGAAAGTTCCTAGTGAGGGAAAATTAGTACACATATAATTTAATACGCTTTATGAATGTTGTCTCGTTAAAAAAAATTACAAGGAAAACAAAATTGGATAAAACTTTGCTTAATAAAAAGAGTACATCACTTACTTTGACACCAAAAAAAACTTTACTTGGTATCTCGGACGCGATGAATTCCAATATTATATCACAAATTCTCAAATATTGATGTTGGCTATCCTTAGTGTATAATTTCACAATTTTTTGAATATCATGTGTTAGAAAGACTTGGTAAAATCTAATTTTTTCCATCTCATTTGATCGTATCCTCCCTTCAATTGATGTTACACCTAGAAAATCTAAGGACCTAGTATAGAGTCTCGCCTAGTGTCTATGGCATAAAAAACAGTGTTTCTAGGCCTAAATGAAGGTAATTAACTTGAATAGGAAGTGTTGAATCAAAAATGTCAAGGAACGACCACGACGTTTGGAGACTAGTGAAAGTGATCTAGTATGCCTTTAGATGTTACAAGGATTTCGAAGAGTCATATAAATTTATACTTGGTGAAAAGGTTATAGAACACCTAGAGTTTGCTTAGGGTCGATAATTTCGGGTATGACTCCCCAAGTACCTCATTAAGGGCCCTGATGGAGGACCCAAACATTTGACCCTAAAAACTGTCACAAAATAGTGTGCATCACAAGAGAAATGATGAGTCATTGTTTGAACGATGCTTTGTTTTTGGAGGTCTGTTTTCCACACTTATCCATTTCACCAAAGCCCTAAAATATGCAGCCACTGTCCCAAACCACTTTTTGCCAGTACGGTCCATGGTTTTGTTGACGAGGCGCCGATAGAGCGTCGACGTTTGACCCCTGTTTCACTACCTCAAAACGGATTAACTATGGGTGTTTAGTAAATTAGTTAGTTAATTGATTAATGACTAAGGGGTTTAATTATTATATAGTTTAAGACACTAAAAGGGTTCTAATTCATTAAACAAACCTAATAATTCATGAATCCCAAAATTGAAATAATTCCTACTTCCCTCTTGTTTAGGTCACTACCCCAAAGAACCCATTAAATAACCAGATCAAGATTTTCGAGGACTTCAATATCTTGAATTGTCTTGACCATCCTTCAATGTTTCTCATTGTAAAACATCAAAAATGACTTCGGTGAAGCTAGATCCTAAAATGTATATTATGCGGGTCTAAGGTCTGAAAATGGTTAATAATGTGGTTTGAAGAAGTGTCTAGAGTTTTAGGTGATTTGGAAGTGAAATGTCAAGGGACGATTAAAACGGTCGACGACTAAATCACCTACGTGCCACATATGTTGTTATGTTACTATATATGTGTTTCATGTGTTAATAAGGTCATTATATGAGTTATTATAGTTTTTATAGGTTGTGTGTAATGTTTCATTAAGTTTGGAGGTCAAACATCCAAGATCATCCGTGACGTGCGAAACGTTTGGCTTGATACGACTTTGTGTGTATTGGCATTTTTCGTTGAGTTTTACGTGTTTGATCTGGATGAAATTCTTGTGGGAGGTCCTAAACTCGTATTTAAAAATATTAGGGTTGGAAAACGTCTGGGAAAGCATCCCCAAGGACCATCAAAGGGTCCTTAGGAAGGACCGTTTCTTTGAGTCATGACATTCTAAAATAGTCCTAAACGAGGGAGGCAATAGACGACTCGTGGGCCAGTATATGCCCTGTAGATGGATGTCGTGAGTAAGTACATAGGTGGGGGAGAAGGAAAAGATAAGGAACAAACTCAGTTAGAACCCACGGACCAACAAGACTGTCCGTTGGTTGGGAAATGACCAGTCGATTTGCAAGTCCTCTCTAAGGTTGTTCCCGCATAGTTCACCGAAAGTTCAAGGGGTGAATTGGTAAAGACACCCCAAGTTAAAATAAGAGTTTGTGAGGTTCCCTAAGGTCTTTTGAGTATTTAAATGTGTTTATAAGTAATAAAAACTTAGGAGAATTCATTTTTCAAAAATAAAAACCCAAATATCATTAAGAAATTCTCTAGAACTCCATAGAAGCCAAAACTCAAGGAAGAGATTCGATTGGAGATTTGAGTAGTGATTCATTATAAAATTGGTTGATTAGATTCTTTAAGGTATTGTTTTTAATTCTTGAAATTGTATTCATCAAGGAGCCAATCTTCAAAGTGATTTTCAACGAGTTCTTAAAGGTTGAGTTCTATAAATCAAAATCTATCCATGGGTTAAATTTAAAAGCTTAATATTTATTGAATTTTTGTTAATTATATGATTTTAACTCAATTAAACTATGAACCCTTGTAAATAATTAACCCTAATTTTTAACTTTTTTATTGGTCAAGTGATATTATTCTAAAGCTTATCAATTCCAATGTAGTTTTCTATGGTTTATTGAATGATGTAATAATTGTAATCAATTGATGTCTAGTTGGTTTTAGATTTATAAATATATATATATATATATATATATATATATATATATATATATTATATATATATATATATATATATATATATATATAGGATTTACCTAGATTCCTTGATTATTATACTTTATGTATTTCATTGATGTTCATGGTCATGGGTAAGGTCATATGGTATTGTATTGGATGATTTAGACATGGACTGAAGTGGTGAGAATGGATTAATAGTATGCCAACCTAATTCTCTTTATTTTATGTTAATAATAGTTGAGTTATGATGTGGTTGGTATGGTCCACTTATTGTGGCGGTGCTATGTGCTTTACTTGCAATTGATGTGGCCTCGTTGCGTTACGTTATGTGTTATGCTAATCATGGTCTTGTAGGCAATGTAGTTGATGTATATTGATTATTTGTGTAGTTCATTTATGTAGAGTATGAGCATATCAATCTACATGTGATTAAATGAAAGTATGAGTTCTTCTAATGATATTAGTTAATCATGTTGGACTATTATTATCTCTTATGTGTGTAGTCTTAAAATTGATGCATAATTATTTCTAATTGAATATATAAGTATATGATGGTTATATTTATGAATTAATTGTAATGTATAGGATTACACAAAAGATGATAAGGGTTATTCCTAACTTCTTCAAAGAATGATATCTTATGTGTGACAAAGTAAAGTATGTTGTGTCTTCTTTTGGTAGACTTTTGTCCCTTACTTGATACCTGTATGAGTGATATGTGAATATGAGATGTCTTGACTAGGTAATATTTATGCACCCTTGTCATGTATGAATGAATGACAAGTGAGACCTTAAATGGTGTTAAGAAGGTCATGTACGTTGAACCTTAAAACTAGTGGCAAGGTTATGTTATGAACTTGAAGTCGAGAGATGTAATGCTATCCTTAATGTAATGAATTATGGACATAGGGTTGATTTGATGGAATGGAATTTTATTATCCTTATGAAATTCATGATGATCTATGTTAGTCGCCATTGTAAGGTAGTCGTAGTGTACCGCTTTGGTAGGGTGAATGTGAATGGGTTATGAACTAGATATGGAACCTCTTCATGTCATCCTTTGATATCAATTAATCTATGATAATGAAGGCTATAAATGAGTGAGTATGTTGTAGGAAGTATCTCTAGTTGAGAAGGAGACTAGAGTACAATGTATCTCTACATGAGAATGAGACTAGATTATATAAAAGAACTTCATATTCCTTAAACATGTGCCTACCTGGGATATGTCCTAGTTCTACCCTTGGAAAGTAGAACACCCTCATTGGAGAAGGTTAGAACTCCAAATTCCATATTTAACTATCATAGTCTATGTCGGTTATTGTATATTCTCATCATATGGGATACCTACTAGCATTAGAGAAGTTCTATGAACTATAGGAAATATATAGAAGTTTCACAATAGGCTTTGAAGATGTTACTGATATTTCCTAAATCTTATCCCAGACCATTACTTGAATGCCCTTATGTGATGAATGAGTCTTAAATGAACTAATGAAAGTAATGACCTAAATTTAAGAAAGCATGTCAAGTGAGTAAGTACTTATGTAGAGTAGTTAAGGGTTCTATAGTTAGGGTTTGAAGGGGGCATAGGAATGGTCACTTCGTATTTAACCAAGATATGTCTTATGAATGACTCTAGTTAGGGAATATGGTTGATCATGTAGAAATGATCTAAGCCTTAGGTTGTTGTAAGGATTACTTAGGTAATCTTGAAGAGGTCAATCATAGACGTTATCTTCTTGATTTACTTATGTAAGTCTTTTGATAACCTTTGGAAGGGAGAATTTTATATTATGTATGTTGTGGTATTAAGTGATGATGATTCTATATTAGGTAGTTTAAAGTATTTCTTAAGTGTGTGTGTAAGGGAATGTTTGGGCGTTTGCTTAACAAGTCACTCAAGTTTAACTTAGAATCACCTTTGGTAGGAGGATCTCATGTTCATGTACTTGGTGTATTGTAAGAGTGTTTATCTTATTATAGGTGGTCTTAAGGATCATTTAGGTATTCCTTGAGAGAGCTTACTAACAATCTCTCTTTTTCTTACTTAGTGAGTAGGATAGCTTTTAGTGAGGGAATCGCATGCTAGAAAGGGTTTATTGTAAAGTAAGGAACTTCACTATAACATTTTTAATAAGTCATTGTAAAGTGACATGAACTTACTGAAATGTTTCCTTAAAATGTGATAAACTTTTTAAGTGATTTCTTATGTGTTTCTAAGGTGTTTAATATTATACTTATGGTTCTTATATGATGTTCAAATAAAAAAGAACATGTTTCCAATAAATGTCAGTTTCATGAGAGTATGTATTATGCCATACCTTATACAAGTGTTTGTACTAATTCCATACATTTAGTTATATTTAAAGGTGTAGGTGAGAAGGATCGTGAAGGAAAGCTTTGATTTTAGAGTCGTTCAAGAAAAATTGAAGTATGTCCTCAATTGCCTCGAGGGCATATATATGTCTTTTACGTCAAAGTATTGTAATAGATTATGTATTTCTATATAAGTATTGTATGGACCGTCTCGCAAGTATTCTTGAATCTAACATTTGATGAAATTACACTTAGTATTATCTATGAATTTTATATCAATTATATTTTCAAAGACTTATAGAATGTTGTGATGTGTTTTAATTCTACACTACTTTTCAGATGTTTATATGCAAAAAACGATACGAAAGGACTTGTACAAGACCTCCAAGAGGTCTTGTATGCCGGATGCATTCCTAGAATGTCATATATTTTATGGTGTGGTTTCGGGAGGTGACATTCATGTTATGGAGGCTATTCAGTGTTGGGACTCTTTTCCCCAACACGCTCTTCAAAAATTTGATTTCAATGTCCTTCAAATACCTTGTTTTAATCCAATTTCATGGGTATTATTTCTAGATGAAATTGTGTAGTCTTAATTCAATTAATTTTTATGATATATGTATATATATGTTCATATTGACGTATCCTACTAAAGTTTGATCGAAGTCTCTACAAAGGCCTATGAATCCTCTTCTTTTATTAACCATAACTTGTGATTTAGGTTTATTTGTGATTGAGGGTGGTATTATTGAACTATTATATGATGAGTGTGATTGAATTCTTGGTTAAGGATCATTTAATTGAGGGTACGATCTTGGAAAAGATTCTTGGAAGCCATTGGTAAGACTTTTGAAGATCACGAATACTTTAATTCCATTATATTTTTCTATTATTAGTGTTATTGATTCAATTTAAGTGTGAGTATGTGAGTATGAAAGGAATATGATGAGATTATGAATATGATAACATGCTATAGATGTGATGAATTGTGATATGATGATAGGGTTTTTGCATGATGGATTAAAGTTGATTCCTATATGCATCTTATTATCATGATTATTTTGTAATGTTCTCATCTAACGTTAGTTTGTAATGAAAGTAAGTTATCATTCTATAACCTAAGATCTATGATCATGTTATACAAGAGATTAGTCTCCTAATACCTTTGATATAAACTAATGTGATGAAAGACTCTATGATACATCCAAAAGTGAAAGACTCTTGTCTATTTTTTCAATCCTAGACTCAACATCATTAGAGTATAATAGGGACACGACCCTTATAATATAAATCATAACTAAACTATTCTAAGACTTTCCTTCAAACAATGATATAAAAGATCCTTGAACTTGAGGATACCTTCCCTTCAGCTTGGGAATCACATATCAAGATCCTCACCGATAAAAACATCCTTTAAGCATCCATAAACTACACTTTGTGTAAAAAGGTACATAAGAATTGTTTTATTGCAAGAACGCACTAGGTATGGCTTCCTTGCAAAAACATACATTAAAAGGAACTTTTTACTTGAAATCATGCATCATGTATTTTTCTTAAAACTTCATAAAACTCTATACATTTAGCATTATAAAATGTACATAATTAATTTAGGCATATACTACAGTCATAATATTACATAAAATAACACATAACATTTAAGTCACATTTGGGGTCACATTACACCAACCTCCTCACAGTTTACTGTAAGCTATTTTCTCTTTACCTTGAACTACTTCTTATTCTAAGTTCTTGAATTTCCAAAACATAGTATGGATGATGTCCTATAACACTATCATACTAATAAAATCACCTTAAGCCACAAGGAAACAATACCTACAACTATTCAAGTCAACACATACATCCATAGGATTATTTCATATAACAAGGAACATACTTCACATTAAACATAACATAAGACTTTAGTCAACCACATGTAACCTATGTAGGACCTACATTCATATAGCAAGACCAACTTTATGCACATATGGAGAAAACTCATCATAAAGACCCATTAGGACTTGTACCATTCATATCATCACAACAAGGAGGAAGTACTACAATGCCATGCATAAAGACATAAACATATACATATTCATTATGACACCTTCCTAGAATTCCCTTCAAGAGTTACTTGTGCAATGCATAGGTGAAGTCCAATATCCCCACCTACTCTAAGAAACCACTTTTAGGTTTTCCTAGTTATGGTCTTGTTCTTTACTCTAGGGAAACTATATCCTTAATTGCTACTAAGATCATTGGTGCTACGCAAAATTTAGTGTTGTAGAGACTTACATAAAATGGAGGTGCTCTACTTTGCCAAAGTAGAACATTGACACATGATATAATACTAAATGATATCTCCTGCTAGATCCTATGTGGCATGTTTACATTATGGAACTTGAAGGCATACAAGTATACCCTCTTTATGACTATTGACAAATATTTATCCACTTATGGAAATATCACTCTATGCCCTTTGGACTATGAGGCTAACCACCTCGTGAGGACTATGGTGAACAAGCCTCACTCGATGCTAAGCTAAGTTCCCTTTATTGAAAATACTTTATTCACATTACTTTATAAAAATTAGGCTTAGAAGATTTAACTCCTTAAATGCTAAGCTAATAGGACACAGATGAGACATCATAAACCTAAGTCATGTGATAAGTCCTTTCACATGTACATAGCATATGTAAAGCACCATCTACTTTAAGGTACACTTGAGAACACCATTCAAGGCCCCTTTATTGAATGGATAATCATAGTTGTGTGTGTCTGTATAAATATATGTGAGCAATCCTTTCACAACAAACATTAAGACCGGACATGTTCATACATTAACATAATCATGCATTCATATTCATGTACATACAATTTCAAACCTAATAATTATCCTATCAAGGCACACATGTGCAATGCATAGAAAAGGTACCATACCCTTTCCCATAATAGTATATCTATAAATTCATCCTAGTTATGGAATAAGTAACATGCTTGATAGACTTATATTGTACATGCATAGTAGTAGACACAAGTGCACATGAGAATACCCTTTCATTAGACACAATTAACCTATACTACTTTGTAAGCATGCATGAAGTGTGAGTGTGTGTACATTCATCAACATGAAAACAATGCACATTCAAGGATACACCATACAACACAATTTTGCATAGGAGAAAATCAACCTACAACACTTGCATTCAAGACTTTTAACAATGGCAATCATACATTCATGTAGGGGTATATAGGTATGGGGACATCAACCATTACAACTCATCAAATTGAAGCATATAAACCTATCTCTTAAACATAGTTATACAGATGCTTGTATAGTAGCCATATATCCTAGATCAAAACTAGACTAGAATACTGGGCATGCTTCACATCATCGCAACACCTTTATAATACAATTGCCTTCAAGTCCATGATCAGATCACATACACACACACACACACACACATATATATATATAGATACATATATAAATATATAATGACAAAAAATTAAATACCACCGCCGTAAGTAGATCATACCACCCAATGCCATACAAGACTAATTTAACAAACAATTCTATATAAAGAAGTCGAGGAATTAGGTTATCTTACACATTAACCAAGACCATGATCATTATTGATAAATACCCACATTTAATCAACAACTCATATCTAGTCAGTAGCTAAATGTACTTTATCATAACCGAAATCATACATAAGCCACTATAACATCGTGCTACTAACAAGTATACTATATCACCAATTCACAAATAAGTTGAGAGACATAGATCACTCACCAAATTTCCCTTGATTTGATCAGCAATGATCCATATTCATAATTAATAAATATTACGATATAGGACAGTACCTAAAGATACATAACTTAAACGACATCCGAATTCAATCACCCTAGAATTTACATCACACTAAAATCACTACCTTGCAAGCTATAGAAGTCGAAGAACATAGGCTAATTTCATTGAAATATTCATATCTTGATCCACATGTATCACTCATCAACAATTCACAATAAATATACTAAATAGGTAGTAAATATAAGCAATTAAATTAACACATAATAAATATGACAATTCGCTTAACATAGGCTAATATGAGAATTGGAGGGAACATGAGTTTATATTCAGAAAATTATGATCAATTCATCATAATAAATCTTTAGAAAACATTTTGAGAATGAACCCATGGATAGATTGGAAGATTAGAGATTTGATCATGAACATTCCTTGAAAACATTAGAAGGAACTTTCTAGGTGAAAGGTTACATAGAGATGAAGGATCACCAAAACTCATTGTAGAATAAAGCCACAGAAAAATTATGAATAAATCTTGAGAATCCATCACCATGGTTGTTCTTGAGCTTCATCTCCAATGGAGGTTTCTAGAGGGGATATTTTGGGAGACGGAAGTCTAATGTTGCATTATGGATTGGCAATGGGGTTGTCACGTTTTTAATAAACTTAATATGCACAAAAATAGTTATATAAACAACCTAGGGTCATTTTAGGATGTGGGGTGAATTTCCCATTCACCCCTTCATGAGAAAGCATGCATGTCAGTGAAGTTACAAGTTGCATCAACGAGAGCAGTCCCTTGGTCTGTGTCGTTTGCGACTGCAACTCTGTGTCGTTTGCGACTGCAACACCTTTATAGGGGTCTGACCTCACAATTCTCTATGTTGAGATATTCCTCCCATCGATGGGGCATCAATTTGAATCATCAATTGACACTGCCAAGGCAACGTGTCGATAGCCTTTGGGTCCTCCTTGAGGGCCTTTTACATGGCCCTAGTCGATTCATACCCTCATGTTTTCAATGTAAATATTCACCTTAACATGTTAAAACCTCGAACCTCACTTTCACCCATAACAAACACTCACCACAGATCAAAATATGCTAGGCACATTCTAGTCACACATGCATGTCTCAAGGTTTAATTGTCGAACATCTTGGACGTTCTTCAAAGTTTAACCTCTAAACTTCATGAAACTTAACATAATGCCTATAAAAAAATTATTACTAATATATGTACTTCATGAGCCAATGACACACATAAAAGCCCATAAAAATACCTAACGCTTCTTGGTGACTAATCATCAAACGTCTTGGTCGTCCCTTGACGTTTTACATCCAAATTACCTAAATATTTAGACACTTCCCCAATACAACCTTATAACCCATTTTAGGACATCAAAACATCAATATACTAACATTAGGATCTGGACACCTAACACATTTTTTGGGGTCTTAGAATAGGAATGAGACTTTACCTAAACATTGAACATGTTGACCTTGAGGGGACTCTTAGGAATTTTTTTTTATACATATATGTTATGAATGAAATGCATAATGTTGATTCTATATAATGTTAGTCTTATATGATGTTTTTTACACTTGATATACATGTTGTTAGTCTAGATTGAAATTCATGACAGTGAATATACTTGTTATGATGTTATATGATATAAATGTAATGCTTACGATCTCTTTGATAGTTAACTTAGCTTAAATTGGGTTATGGGGCTTCACATTGACGTTGTACTAGTTAACTTGAATTGGTATTATTGTTAAGGTGTTGTAATGCATTGATAAAACGTTGTTTATGGCTATATTATGATGTTACTCTTGAACCTATAATATGAAAATATCTTATTGTTCCTATTTAATGAACATTGTGTCATAATCTGGGAGCACCCCCTAGACGAAACCAACGTCTTCATCCTCAAAGAGGACTTGGACTAGACCTTAGAATTCGACATAACATATCATACGTTAAAAATGGAGAAAATTTAAAACTTTTACATATTAAAGTATACTTAGACTTCTCACATATCACATATGCAGTTTACATAATCTCCTCGTAAGTGAAGCTTACATAGACTTCTTGTTTAGGAAATACAACCAATAAATAAGTTATAGTCTAAAAATATTGTCTCACATTAAAAAATCTAAAATAGTATTACAATATTAGGCATAGCCCTTACTTCAAGACAATACGCCACATATGGGTTTACATAATAGTCTCAAATAATAAAAGAAGGAATAAGTGTCTATAGACATAACAACAACATAGTTAGAAAACAGAAATGGAAACATCTCCTAAATTGAGGACCTTCCAATAACTTGGGTAATGGTTCCAAGTCTTCTTTAAAAGAGGCCTCCTATACATTAATGGCCCTAACCTACATTGGTTAGGTAAATGGAAAGAATATGGAATATTACAAAGCACATGTACCAAGTATGGAAACATATACAAGTATAACCATTTAAGTCAAACTTAAAAGGACATTTTGTTCAAAACCATGCTTAATCACTTATGAAAGATTGTATGCACATATAACAATATATACAAGTCAATAGCCATAACATCACTTAAGAAAATTTCATACCCAATACAAGACCAGCATTAGCATAATGTATGATCAACATGAATGGCACCATAATAAGGTTATATTACCATAAACAACTCCAACATAATGTCATAATAATAATTCATGTACTAGAGCTTATAATCTTCAAACATATAAGACCCTTACCAACACTCCCATCCGAAGCATACAAGTGCAATTATTTTGTGATGTCCCATAACTCCGCATAAAAATGTACATCAAGCATAAGATAAGATAAATATCAATTTCTACCAATAGATTATTCATCATAGGATCACAAATATTCAAACTGAATATCTACATTTCATTCAAATCATAAGTACATAAGATCAACCTCTTAGGACTTCCCTCAAAATCAACTTGCCAAATGTATAGGTAGTGTTCCATACCCCTACCTACACTTTGTACAACCCCTTAAGTCGCCCTATTAAGTGTTTGCTTCATTACTTTCATTAATTAATTGTACTTTAAGGAACAATCACCTTAACCGACAATAGAAAATTTATGTTAAACATTAAATTTGGTGTCATGAAACCCTATACTGAAAGAAAGTTCTCTACTTGCAATGGTAGAACAAAACGTGAACATACAATTCTAGGTGGATCCACTAGTTAGTATTCCGATGGGCGCAACATAGTGAAGGAACTAAGAGATATGTATTGAACTATCAATATGCCCAATAGAATTGGAGTCCTCATCTCATGGAAAGAATTGTAAGCCTACTTTCCCACATTTTGAAGGGACACCGCTCATACTAGTTCACTCGATGCTAAGATAAAGTCCCATTTTCAAAAGTCTATAAGTCTTTCTTAATTATCATATTTTAATATAGGCCATAAGAGACTATTTGTATAATAATGTAATTAGCTCATTAGGTATTGCATGTGAATTTCCTTTCATAATAACCCTTCATTTGTGAGATAAATACATCATTGTCAAATCATAGTAAGAAAAACAAGTGATTCATATTAAACATGGTATCATCATACCCTTAACACGATCTTTCAATTGAACTTATTCGTACATGTCATCACATACATCATATCATAATATTTTTAATATTATCACATATAATACCTCAATTGAATATCATCATCAAGCATAAGCCATCATTATTGACGTAAAGAACTTGAGATCATAAAATCTTACAAAATTGCCTCCTTATAAATCTTACCATCAATCCAACTATAAACATTCACCAATTCCCTTAATAACATCATATGATAGTAATATATACAAGAACTAAGTAAATTGCATCATCACTATTCAAATCAAACTCAATTCATAACCTAGGGTAAGGGAAAAGGGTTTGATCATGGGTTCTTTCATAGAACTAGGTCAAAGCCTAAGAACTACAATAATTAATCAATATTCAATCATAATATATCAATAATAATCAAAGGAAATCAAAATCATACAAAATTCTAATATAATTCACGAAATCGGAAGAAGACCCATGTTGTTGACATCATTAGAAAAAATATTGAAGACCCTTTAGGGGAAAGAGATCCCAAAAGCAGTTCAATAATACCTAACATTCCTTGAACATTTAATAAATCTTCAGTTTTTGTGACTTAATCATGATTGGAGTTGGTCTTAAATGGGGTCTTGGAATAGTGAGGGAAAGTACACAGAAGATTGAAAGAATTGGGTTTGGAAATAATGGGTGAGTGTCAAAACATTAAGGCACGTCTACGGTCCGTTGACCAGTCGACGATATTGTAATGTCACTTCGTCGTTTCTGACTGAGAAGCAAGATTTTGGCTGCAAGAAAAAAATGTCTAAGTCCCTAACCATGAAAACCATCGACGGGTCGTTAACCCATAGACGACTCGTTGTTTGGTTCATAAACTGTCAGTGTCAATTTGACAATTTTGGGGTCAAATGTTAGGGTACTCTCCAATGACCCCTAGGGTGTTCCTTGGGGAGTCGTACCGAGGCATTTTTACCCTAAACACATTCGAGTACATGTTTAACCTTGTTTTACCAAATTTGAATAAATTCCGAAATTTAAAACCTATTAAAACATTCCAAGGCACACTAGTTCACATTTCACTATTCTCCAGACATCATGTTTGTTTCTTAACATTTTGAATCTAACACTTCCTACTTAGTTTCAACACATTATTTTAAGCATAGAAATAGTGTCTTAAGTCATAGTTCATCATGCAGGGCTCTAGAACAAGTAATGTACTTTTGGAGTGTTACATTATCCCTCATTGGGAACATTCATACTTTAATGGCACCAAAATATTTGTATAGGGAGATGATCGCTCAAGACTAGCATCATCTCAAAAAAAAAAAAACAATAGAAAAAAATCATTAATAATTACATCCCATAGAAGTACTTCAAAACTCCATTCAACATATAGCAAGGACATTACACATAACAACTCATATAAAATTTACTACATATAAGAGCTTAACATCACAACATGAAGAACTACATTCTCAATATCAACATGAGCTCAACATGAACATCAAGAGTAACTTATGAAAACCTTCTTTGAAAATACATTAAAATGCTCCCTACTATGTCATAAAGGCAACTATTAACATAACATAAATAAGGTACAAGTTAAGAAAAAATAAAATGTTTCAATGAAAACTCTTTTTAGAATGAACCTTACCATAAATATGCACGTATTTAAAACGAAATCCAAATTCAACATTATTCCTTATTTTAGTTTAAGATGATTATTACTAACCTCAACTTTATCAAGAATTTTGAGGAAAAAGATGATGGTAACAAGATTTAATTTAGGCCTCGACCTCCCATGTTTTTCTCTAAACAAGGTGGTTTCTCCATACGACTTTTATGGAGACCACTCTTTGTTCCTAAAATTTTTTACTTGGAGATATAGAATTTCAACCAAACATCATCATAAGAAAGGTTCTAATCCACACCTTACACTTCAATAGGGAGAATGGATATAGGGTTACCAATATACTTCTACGACTCAATCCTAACATTTTCTAGGGCTTCGTAGATTATCTCGGTATCAAGAAGTGAAGACTCACAAACCTTAAACTACCCAACTAGAGACCTACATATCCTACCATAGAGTGCTTCAAAATGTGCCATAGAAATACGCTAATGGTAGGTATTATTATAGGTTAACTCAATCAATGGTAGGTGATCGTCCCAATTACATTTCAAATATATTACACAAGATATTAACATAAAATCTAGAGTTTTAATTGTAAGATCCCTTTGATTATTCGTTTGAGGATGAAAAGAAGTGTTAAGCTTCACTCGACTAACTAACCCATTTTGAAAAGACCTCCAAAAACGAGAAGTGAATTAGGAACCTCTATGTGAAATTATAGACAAAGGGATCCCATATAATATCATCATCTCATTAACTTATATTCTTGAATAATCCTCCGCCGAATAAGTAGACTTGACTAGGATAAAATTACCAAATTTGGTCAATCTATCCAAAATAACCCAAATTTGGTCATTTTGCCTCCGGGTTTGAGGAAACCTAAAACTGAAGTCCATATTGATTTCTTCCCACATCCAAGTAGGAACATTCATTAATTGAGTTAAATCACCAGACCTTTGATTCTCGGCTATAAATTATTTGCAATTTAAACATCTAGATAAAAACTCTTCTATGTCCCTTTTCAAGACATCCCACCAATATACCACTCTAAAATCATGATACATTTTTGTAGAAATTGGATGAACAAAATATCGGGAATGATGTCTTCTTCTAAAATTTGTCCCGTCAAATTATCAAATCCGATCTTGTACCTATGAAATAATCCCATCCTTTGGAGAATCCCTCATTGAATTTGCTAAGTACAAATTCCTTCCTTCGACTCCATCATAGGATCAAGATGTTGCGTAGACTTCACCTCCACCACTAGTTATGATTGGAAGTTATATTAAACCATAGACTCTCCCTTTGGAGAATATTCCAAATGAACACCCACCACTGACAAAATCTATGCACCTATTTCAGTAACGTTCTTGTCATCGGGAACATGGGATACACTACCCATTAACATATGACTTAGAGCATCCGCAACTATAGTGCCTTGCTCGGGTTTGTAAGGACCACAAAATTAAATAGGTGAATACAGAGCCTAACATGAGTGTAATGAGTTACTAAGGTCCAAAAATGTTGAATATGATTGTTAGAAGTCAACCTGAAGAGTTTGGAGGTTAAACATCCGGAGGCTAGTCTAATTTAAACTAGTGTATCGTAACATTTTGTAGTAGAGTTTTAGGGTCTGGTATGAAGGATAAATTGAGTGTCCACGGTTCCTAAACATAGTATTACATGTAAAGTTAAGACCGTTCAGCATGACACCCTTGTGACAAACTTAGGATCCCCAAAGAGTACCAATACATAGGCCAACAAAGTGTTGGGCAGACTAGATGATGAGGCTACTACGCAAACGTGCCACGAGAACTCAGAGGGAAATCATGATCCATTTTATGTCAAATTAATTTTGAAATCCAAGATGGGAAGGTAACCCCATAATTGACAGTGAACACCTAGATTTGGTCGCGTCAATATTAGACAAATTAGAATTGATTAAATGGTCAATATAGTTGTAGGATTCTTTTAGGCACTTTAGGGATTAATTATTGGAGGTTATTTTAGGGTTTGAAATGTAATTAAGCAGTGCAATAGACATTTCAAATCTAAAATCTAAATAAAACCCTACGTTCCATAAAACTCTATGAAGAACACCATTGAAGAAGAAAGAAATTGGGGGCTGCTCTTAGGTATAATCACCAAGGTTTTAATTTTGGTTTATTTCCCTAGTATTCCTCAATTGTAATCAAATATACCCCAATCTAGAGAGTTGTGTTGATTGCGTTGGGGGTAAGGCTTGATTGTGATCCCAATATAGTGGGTAGCATTAAATTAGGTTCATATGATGATTATGTGATTTTTTAATGATGTTTTCATGGTGAATTTTAGTATTTGATATTGAAGGTGATCATGGTAATTTTAGGCCATTAAGGAAAGATGAATGTTCTAAAATGATATTCTTAATTCAAATGTATTACATGCTAATTGATCATTATTGAATCACCTAGATATGAATTGAACTAGCCTAATTTATGTAGGATGGTCTTGTCTTGTAATGTTGGAATTTAAAGTGATCATGTATGCCTACACTTAGATTCTAATGATCAAATTGAATGAATTAATCTGTAATTGAACATGGATCATGACGAAGTAAGAATATTAATAGATTATAGGTCTTATATTCCATTGATTCTTGTCTTTGGGGGTGAAATAATTATGAAGGGATTGTGATGATGTTTTCTTTGTCTTTTACACTTAGACATGAATATAATTGGAGGAGCAAGTCTTCTCGCATATATGGATGCTAAATTTACCTAATAACTTACAATGAATCAAGAGATGATGAATTAGAATAACATGAAGTTGTATTGAATAAGCCTTTTCTTGTTTAGTTGACTTGGTAAGTTAAGGCAATGGTGTGTTAGATTGACATGGTAGGCCTGATTATAGCTTGATATTATAGGTCTAATTATATCTTAAGGTGATGAATCTCAAGATAGCTTGGGATGGGAAAAGTAATATCTCTCACATTTACATTGGTCATGTTTTTCTAGGATTCTTTATCATGAATTAGTTTGTAAATGGTGATTCTCATGATTGAGTGAGATTGAGTAGTGTAGCCCTCGTAAGATTAGGTTGAAGTAAAATGACTAGAGTTCCTTCATAATAACTTTACTTAATTAGGACTAAACCATTTCATGAATGCTTTAGAGGAAAGGCCTATATTGTCCTAGTTATTAGCTTTACTTGCATGCTATGTGAATTTCGTGATAGCTTGACTTGCATGCAAATTGCATTACATGAATTTGCTTGGGATTTATTTCTTGCAAATAGCTTAAGTACTCCTATAATTAGCTTGCATCTACATGATTGGTTGCATGATGGTTAGGATGGGTGTTTCCTTCCTTAGTTAGTACAAATTAGGTTAGTCTAGTGAAGTACATAGTATGAATGGTAATTTGAGATGCTATACATACATGTCATAAGTATGGCTTTAATTTATTACCTTTTACGTGACAAATGATAAATATGTTTATCTTGGATAGTAGCTATTGATTCCTTCTATGACATGATTTGCTTAAGATGATAGTTCCTTGTCAGTATGAATTTTGTTTACTAGGAAATTCTAAACTAAAATCAAAGGGATAATAGTGACTTTAAAATACACTTAGTGTGTGAGGTAGAAATAGATTCTTGACATGCATTGCACAAGTGTGTTAGAGGTGATCTAGGGGCATTGTGCTTATATGCTATGATTAAGTTAAGGTCTTAATTAATATAGTGGATTATTATAAAGATTTACCAAACCGAGGTACTTAGCTATGGTAGTAGTATAGGATGTGACCTTAGTCTAGCACAAATATACTTGGAGGTTGCTTGTGAAGTAGTTCATTTCAGTAAGAAGGAAAATGATTTAATTATGAACTGCTATTGCTTTATTATGTATTATTATTCTTATTACATTCATGTTATTCTTATGCTTTTATCTCTTATGATTATATATATTGTTGACTAACACTTTGAGATATCTTATGCTTCGTATCATAGTTTCCATACTTGGTATATTTTGTACTAATACATATTATGCTTACATTCTTATCCAATAAAGGGTCTTCATGACAGTGAGTTACTTTCAAGGGTAGAGTTTCCAAGTCTTTCAATAAGTGAGAATTGGTGACTACACATCATCCGAGGACACCACCACTATGACATCTTTTATGTTATCTTCTATGTTTGACTTGTATGGGTTGTGATACAAGACTATTTTACTCATGATATAATAGATGGTTTTGAGACATATGATAAAAGTTTTATGAAATGATTGTGCATTATTTTTTAAAATAAAAGATTTCATTGCGCACTACTTTTTGTATATAATGGAAGAATGATATCTAAAGGCTTGTACAAGACCTTTTAGACGTTAAGTACGCAATGATCTTCCTTGAAGTATGCCCTAACATTTAGGGTATACATTGGGTCGTTATAAACTTTGTCTCATAGCATAAAGTTATGAAATTGTCCTAGTATGTCACAAAACCACATCTAGTAGAGTCTTATTAATCTGAGTGAGATTCGACATATCTATGAGTAGGAGGCTACAGGATGCTTAGAAAAGTTTCGCTTCTTCATTCTTCAAGTCGTGTTGTAAATCTTTACGCTCTTTCTCTTATACCTTATGCAATGGTCTTTAGGATGTGACTAGTAATAGGGTTATGATACAAGGTGTTAGGGAGAAAGGCAGGCTGAGATTCCTATTATGGCTATGTGACTTGATAGAGTTGAATGATAGGTTATGATGTTTTTTTAGTTTGAACGAGTTTATCCATTTATATGTAGATGTTAGTAGAAATCCATGATGATTTTTGAGGTTTGTTGATAGATTAGTTGAATAAAGTGTCTGAGTACTACCCAAAAGGGGTGAGTGAATAAACTTCTCTAAGAAGGTTACATGTGTAATTCACCACGATTTTAGAGTCACCTCGGGTGAAAGATCTAAAATCTTAGTGATGCTTAGAAATGAGTTATAATGGGATTTCTCCAAATGAGAGAATAAGGTTGTTATGTATCATTGATGTGCATAAGCTAGGGATACTAACGATTGTCACCTTGAATGGTGTAGTGAGAGAGAAGTTTAGTCCCAGTTACTAGACTCATGTGAGATTATGGTGGTGCTTACTAAAGTTCCCTAAGACTAGAGTTACAAGAATAGAGACACAACTGTTGCTCTTAGTGGTATAATTGATGAACCTCAAAGTGGAATAGGTTCTATACTCTCCATTTAAGGGTGATCAAGAATGATTACCTTAGGTCCCTCCCTGTTATTTGTTTCTTTGTGATTTTTAAAATGCTTAGAATTTCTTATGATTATATAGTTTATGAACCGCTAATTGGAAAAGATCTATTCTCTCCAATTCAAGGTTGATAAAGAATGATCTCCTTAGTCCCTCCCCGTTATGTTTCTTTATTGATATTTGAAAATTCTCATAATTTCTTATGATTCTGATATGCTTTATGATTTTACTTCTTTATATCAAAATTATATATATAAGATAACAAGATCGACTTCGTATTTGGGGCTACCGATGTATAAATATTTGACATAAGGACCTTTAGCTGATTCCTTATAATCCTTTTTAAGTCTTATTGGTTACTTATTCTATGGGGGATAAGCCTTTTATAAGGTTGTTATGTGTCTATGTCTATCTTGGATTTAAATTGTTTTCCTTGATTTAGATGCATTTAGGTATAATTTCATATACATGGGCTGCTAGTCTAGAATTTGTCTTTTAAGAAGTGTTTAATTGGTGTTATTCGAGGACTAATGTTTTGCAAGATGGGGATATGTAAGGACCCAAAAATGAACTAGGTGAATCTAGATCCTAACATGAGTGTTCATAAGTTAATCAACTTGAATAGTTTAGAGGTCAAATGTCCAAAATTTCCAGAAACTAGTCTAAGGTTCCCTAGTCTATCAAAACATTTTGTAGTGAAGTTTTGGGTATGGTATCAGGTTTAAATTTAGTATAGATTGTTCCTACACATTGAATAACATGTAAAGGGTAAAAAAATTATAGAACGATGCCCCACAAAAAACCCTAAGGGTCTCTAAGGAGGACCAAAACGTAGGCCAAGAAAGCCTCCAGGCAGCCTAGATGTGGAGGCTGTTGCGTGATGAGCTGCCATCACTCAAAGGGCAATTTATTCCCTGCGACACGGGGCAATCGCCAGCCATTCTGTCTCAAATTACTTTCAAGAACTAAGATGTGAAGGTGATCCCGCGATGCGCAGTAAACTTCGAGATTTGGCCGAGTTGATTTTAAGTCAAATTAGAATTGGAAAAATGGTCCAATAGTTGCAGGAGTATTTTGGAACTTTAGGGATTAATTATTGCCGGTTATTCTTGGTTTTTGAAGTTTATTTAAGTAGTACAATGTCATTTAGACTCCAGCCTCAAAATCACAACCCCTCCTTCCATAAAACTCTCTCAAGGACATCATTGAAGAAGAAGAGAAATTAGGTGGTTGCTCTTACGATAAATTAACATGGTTAAGCTGGGTTTAAGGCTCTAATGTAAAATATGTGAAGCTTATTTTTTTAATGGATTCTTCTAATGAAGTCTCTCTAGTTTTCCTCAATGCTGACCGAAATACCCCCCAATCTAGAGAGGGTTCTGATTACATTGTGGGTAGGCTTGATTGTTATTGCAGTTTAGTTCTTGCATTGAATTATGTTTCATATGATTATTATTTGATGTTTTCATTATGCTTTCATGTTGAAATGTAGTATTTGATGCTGAATGTTACATGGTTATTTTACTCAATTAGAGGCAAGATGAAGGTTCTAAGTTGATTTTCTTAATTCAATTGTGTTACATGCTAATTAATTATGATTGAATCACCTCTATTGAATTTAACTTGGCCTAATTGATCTAGGATGGTCTTGACCCATAAAGTTTGAACTGAACATATTGATTATGTATGTCTAGACATACCTTCTAATGATGAAATTGAATGAATTAATTTTTAATTTATCATGGATCACTATGAATTAAGGGAAGTAATCGGTTTTAGGGCTTGTATGACATAATGAATAGGACTTTGGGGCTGAAGTCATTATGAAGGAATTGCGACGCTGTTTTCATTCTCTTATACACAAAGACATAAACATGACAGGAGAAGCAAGTCCTCTCACATAAATGTATGCTAGGTTGACCTAGTAACCTAAAATGAATCAAGACATGAAGGATTGAAGATTTATTGAATAAGACTCTTCTTGTTTTGTTTACTTGGTAAGATAATACCAAGGTGTCTTTGCTTCATATAATAGGTCTCATGATAGCTTGGATGCTAGGTCTCATGATAACTTGAGGTGATTAGTCTTATGGTAGCTTGGGATTGAGAAAGTAAGCTCTCTTTTGTTTAGCTTATCATGTTCATCTAGGATTCTTTATCATGAATTAGCTTGTGAATGGTTGTTCTCACTATATTGTGGGATTCACTTGTGTAGCTCTCCTAATATTAGTTGAAGATGCATGACTAGAGTGATTTTATGATAGCTTGACTAGGTTAGGGTTAAGCCATTTCATGACAGCTTTAGGGGAAAGTCATATATTGTCCTAATGATTAGCTTTACTTGCATGCTAGGTGCATTTCATGATAGCTTGTCTTGCATACATGGTTCATTACATGAATTATCTTGGAATTAGTTTCTCATGATAGCTTATGGTGTAGAATTCATGACCCCCTATGATTACCTTGCATCTACGTTATTGTTTGCATGATGGTTAGGATAGTTTTTTCCTTCCTTAGTTAGTGTTGATTAGATTTGTCTATAGAAGTACTTTGGTAGGATGGTAGTATGGTATTATATCCATACATTGCACAAGTACGACTTGAAAATACTTATGACATCACCCCTATCATATGTATGTCTAGCTTTGATAGGTTCTATAGTTGCCTTCCATGACATGATTGACATAAGATGATAGTTCCATGTCAATATGAAGTACATCTCAGAGAGACTCTAACTAAAATAAAAGGGATTACGGTGACTTCAAGACATGCTTAGTATGTGTGGTAGAATGGGATGCTTCACATGCATTGCACAATTGTGTATTGAGATGATCTAGGGGCATATTTCTCGTATGTTAGAATGAACATAAGAAATTAATTATGAAAGTGGGTTAATATAAAGAATGACCAAACAGAGGTTTCTTAGCTTTGGTAGTACTACCTTAGCTTTGCACAAG
>JAKWJD010000272.1:0-33439 GCA_027705065.1 Solanum peruvianum
AATTTTGGAAATAAATAAATTAAAAGGGAATGCTTGTTTGTGGTGGCACTATACCACACACCACACACAACACACACCACCCACCACACACACCACACACACACACACAACACACACACACACACACACACCACACCACACACACACACACACACACACACAACACACACACACACACATATATATATATATATATATATATATTATATATATATATATATATATATATATTATATAGATATATATTAATATTTAACCTAACTGGTGCAGAAGAAGAAGTTCAGAAAGGGAAAGACTAATTTTGGAAATAAATAAATAAAAGGGAATGCTTGTTTGTGGTGGCACTATATATATATATATATATATATTATATATATAGATATATATATATATATATATATATATATAATAATATATATATAATATATATGTATATATATATATATATATATCTATGTATATACATATATCTATATATTGTATATACACATATAATCTGTATGTATAATCTATATACACATATAATAGGATGTATATATATATATATGTATGTATACATATATATAGATGTATATCACCCACACACACACATATATATATATATATATATAGATATATATATAATAATATATATATATATATATATATATATATATGTATTTATATATATGGTATATATATATATGTGTATATACATCTATATATATATACACACATAATAATAGCATATATATATATATATATATATATAATATATATATATATAAAATTAGGAGTGCACACTACATGTAATCATTTATTAATGATATGTGTTTTAATAATATTGTTTATAGTTTTTAATTTAAAAAAAAAACGAAAATCCGATAAATGTAGTGTGACTTTGACCATTTATCTTTACTTTTTTTAAATGTCTACTTTCAGATGTCGAATTTAATAATCAAGCGATAATTTATCAATTAGTTCTTGGTAATTTGACCTTTACAAAAAATGTAACATCCCATATCCAAAACAATCCAAAAATATGCTTTTCAGAAATCTACAAGTGCAATCAACGGTTACCATCGATGGACTGTATCCTGACCCACGGCCCGTACTGGACATCTATAGTTTGAGTCTGTAAAACCCCAAAAACTCAGCCTAAAAAATTTGACTAACTGTTGAACGACGAACGTACCTACGGTCCGTAGTCTGTGTTTGTTGATCAACACCTCATTTACCCACTCTCTGACATGAACCACGATTGACCAACACAGAGCGTCATTCCATCTACGGTCCATAGGTCTGACTGTAGGTGGAGGTTAGCAGCCAGTTAAGGGGGAAATGTGTTTGGGTAAACTTCAAATGGTCATAGATCTTAGCACAAAATGAATTATCTGTCCTATGATATATGAAAAGATAGATAACTTAATTATTTTTCCATAGCCACCGACCTTTCTGAAATCATACCTCCGAGTAAAAATTTATGCCCATTTCGGTAAAGGCTTGTCAAACCGATCCAACCTACGTACCGAAACGACGAACCGTCAGTATAGGTCGTCATTTGGTTCCACAAAAATTAACTTAAGGGTCTTTTGGACTTTTTCCACTTCATTTAAACCTTAAGATACATCTTTTTGACCCTAAATTATCAGATTTTAATCAGTTTAAGCCTTGAAACATAACTAAATTTTACCTAATTCAAATTATTAATCAAAACATAGAAAATTAGAAACAAGAAAGGAGAAAGGGGTCAAGAACCCTAGTTCAAGAATGCAACAAGTTTCTTGCTCCGAAATCTAAGTGATCCTTCATGAATTTCATCACTGGATATGTGGGATTTCACTAGCGGGTTTCTTTCATCCATTAGATCCCTAGTTTTCAGTTAGATTCTTGATTTACATATCATGATTAGACCTAGGGTTTCTAGAATTTCGATAAAACTTCATGAATTTATTAGTTATATGTTCCAAATCAAATTATTATGTTATCACTCTAATTACTGCATGAATATCAGAATCCTACATATATATTTCTTTACTTCTTTAATTATACATGCTAGGTAAGATATTTCAATTACTTAAGATATACATGGCTCAGTTATTATTGCATCATTATCACATTAATTGTTGCATTCTAAGTTTGCATATTCAGTTTTGACCTATCCAGTATTTACAGAAACTCAGTCATAATCAGTTAATTACATAATTCATTGCGAGTAGCATTATAGTGAGTTGGACTAGGGTTCAGCATACCCAATTAGTCCCCAAACTACTAGCCAAGTAGGTTGTAATCCCCTCTTTGGAAAATCACTTTAGTGATCACGTCTGCATGCTTTTATACCTCTGGAAGGGTATATTGGGTATGTTCGATGAGACGTATATAGGACTCCACATTTCGCTCATGTGGTTTTATTATCGGTTATTAGTAACTCCCATACTTCAAGTCACACTCTCTAATGCATTGACCATATTTACAGATCAGTTAGTATCAAGTCTCAGCATGTTATAAATTTTGCCATTGCTTCCAATTAGTTCAGAATTCAGTATATGATGTTCAGATTATTATACTTGCTTTTGTGCTTGTTAAGTTATGTTTTTTTCCAGCTTTACTCTATCCTACATGCGCAGTAGCTTCAAGTACTGACACATACGTGCGCTACATCTTCTCGTTATGTAGGTTCAGCTGTCAACATCCAGATCGCGCTTAGATCGATTTTTGATATCCAATTCAGCAAATTAAGCGGTTAGTCCTGATTTTCTGAGGATAATACTCATGAGTTTCTTTTCAGTCTTTAAGTCATTTAGTTTCAGTTTGTTTTATAATTAGGTGGGGAATTTTATAGCATTTCTAATTAGTTTAGAGACTAATTTAAGACATAGTTAGTTTTAGCTTGGTATTGAGTTAATAACTTTTTTGTATTCAACTCACCAGTATATCAAATATTTCATCTATATAGTATATGATTATTTCAGATATTTTAAGTTTAAATTATTATTTAGTTCTTCATTATGTTTATTATCTTTTGTATGCTAATGATCATGCCAACTGGGTAAGCTTGGGATCACTTGTTGTCCTAGGTTATGCGTCTGCATCCCGGGGATTGCTCGGGGCGTGACAAACAAGGTGATCCAAAGTTCATCTAATCAGCCAATTAACAATTAATATTTGTTCCCTTTAGTCCATATTTAGTGAAACGTCATAAGTTTTAATTATAGTTCAAAATAAGTAATTTTTTCAAAGTTATTTTTTTAATTGGGTTTTTTCTATTCACATTTATGCTCTCTTTTCAACGATGTGTTGTTAACTACTTCACATTTTACAGAATACATTAGGAATAATAATAAAAAAATTTAAAATAACCTTTAATATTTGTCCTTATATATTCTATCACGACCCAAAACGAGCCGCGAGTGGCACCCACACTTATCCTACTATGTGAGCAAACCAACCAATCTAAACCCCAACAATTTAACCATAATGAACAAAATACAATGCGGAAGACTTCAAACTCATTAACGAAATCAATTAAATAACTTCTAAAATTTATCAATCATTATCCCCAAAATCTGGAAGTCATCACCACAAGAACATCTATCCTCAAATCACTAAATCTAAGAGTATCTAAGAAGCTAAGATAAATAAAAAGCTAGTCCATGCCGGAATTTCAAGGCATCAAGACATGAAGAAGAAGATCCAGTCCAAGCTAGAAGCATTAGCTCACCCTGAAATCTGGCGTGATGAAGACTGGCTAGAGTTGCGATTGAGTTGAAGACGATGGCACGTTTGCTGCACTCCACAATTAACAAAGAAAACAAATACAAGTAGGGGTCAGTACAAAGCACAAGTACTGAGTTAGTATCATCGACCAACTCAAAATAGAAAACAGTTATATGTCATTAATAACATAAAACCAACAAATACTCAACAGGTGATAGCATACGTATAAGATCATGCAACAGCACACTCACATCAATGAGGACTCAAGCCTCCCACCTACTCATTTGGGAATTAGTTCTTTAGATTAATATATTAACATATTTCAAGATTCATTATCTTTATTCCTCTCGGTCGGTACGTGACACTCCGCTCCATACTATCATGGTGCCGTAATCGACACTCCGATCCATATACTATCCTGGTGGCGAACGTGACACTCTCGATCAATATACTATCCTGGCTGTCAAACGTGACACTCGATCCATATACTATCCTGGTGTGTACGTGACACTCCGATTCATATACTATCCTGGTGTCGGAACGTGACACTCCGATCATATACTAATCCTGGTGTCGGAACGTGACACCCGATCCATATACTATCTTGGTGTCGGAACATGACACTCCGATCCATATACTATCCTGGTGTCGGAACGTGACACCCGATCCTCTATTACTATCCTGGTGTCGGAAGGACACCGATCCTCTAATCTCATACTTTAGTTCATCAAGCCTTCTTTTATACCAAGGCATCGTCATTAACAAGTAAATTAGGATTTAAGATTCAATAGCCTCATCATGGTATTCATCACAATTATATAATCACATCATGCAAGCACACAATTAAGCATATAGAAGACTTATAATACTACCCAATACATATCATTCGCTATTTAGAGTTTACTATAAGATAGCATAAACCATAACCTACCTCCACCGAAGAATTGTGATCAAGCAATACTTTCCCACAAGTTGCGTTCTTCTTCTCTCTCTCGTTCGTCGTTTCTCCTCTCCTTGTTCTCTCTATTTTTCTTATTCAAACCCTTTTTCTTTTACCCTAATTGGCATATATTAAGTATAAAAGATGATAAAAATAACCCATTAATTATTCAAGGTTATCTTCTTTAACCCCCAAGTAATTGAATTATTAACATAACCCACTAACTTTATAATTATAGGCATGAATAGTCCAAAACGCCCCTTAAAACTTTTAATAGAAATCCGACCCAGCCTGGGTTACGCAACCTGTGACTGTCCGTCATGGCTGTGACGGTCCGTCCTGCAGGTCCGTCACAAAGTTCAGAGAGTTAATTTCTGTGGAAGATGTGTGACGTTCCGTCGTGCCCACGACGGTCCGTCCTGCCATTCTTTCACGAAGTTTTGAGAGTCGATCCCAGTACCCAAATTTCAGAATTCTAAGTTTTTTGGAACGAGCCCATGACGGTCCGTCGTGCCCATGACGGTCCGTCGTGGGATCCGTCGACCAAGACAATTTTTCTAGAAATAAAATCTGCTGCTCAAAACGACTAAACAGGTCATTACAATAGATACTAATTTACCCATCGTTCGTCCTCGAACGATCACCAGAAGAAAAGCAAGGGCGAAAAGGAGTACCTGAATCTGTAAACAGGTGTGGGTATCTTTCTTGTATATCAGCCTCCTTATCCCAAGTGGACTCTTCAACTGGTCGATTCTTCCATTGAACTTTGATGGATGCAATCTCCCTTGATCTCAACTTGAGGATTTCTCTATCTAGAATGGCGACAGGCTCCTCCTCATAAGTCAAATTCTCATAAAGCAGAACTGAATCCCAACGAATGATGTAGTTTCCATCCCCATGGTATCTTTTCAACATGGACACATGAAATACCGATACACTCCTGACATTCCTGGAGGCAAGGCTAATTCATAAGCCACCTCCCCTACTCTCTTAAGTACTTCAAATGGTACAATATACCTTGGGTTATCTTACCCCTTTTACCCAAACCGCATCACCCTTTCATGGGTGAACCTTCAGCAAGACTTGTCACCCTCCATGAACTCCAAGTCTCTAACCTTCGATCTGCATATTCCTTTGCCTACTTTGCGCCGCTAAAAGCTTTTCTTGAATATATTTCACTTTCTCCAATGAATCCCTCAAAAGGTCAGTACCCCAAGGTCTAACCTCAAATGCATCAAACCAACCAATGGGAGACCTACATCTCCTCCCATACAATGCTTCAAATGGGGCCATCTCAATACTTGAGTTATAGCTGTTATTGTATGAAAACTCCGCTAAGGGTAAGAAGTTATCCCAATGACCACCAAATTCTATCACACATGCACGAAGCATATCTTCCAATACCTGAATCGTTCGCTCGGTCTGAGGGTGAAATGCAGTACTAAGGTCCAACCTAGTACCTAATTCCGCATGCAATGTTATCCAAAACTTAGAAGTAAACTGCGTACCTCTATCTGATATGATGGAAAGTGGAACTCCATGCAATCGAACAATTTCTGAGATGTAGAGTTTGGCTAACTTCTCTGCATTGTAGGTCACCTTGACCGGAATGAAGTGAGCAGACTTAGTTAATCTGTCCACAATTACCCAGATAGAATCAAACTTTCCCAATGTCTTTGGAAGACCAACCACGAAGTCCATTGCAATTCTCTCCCACTTCCATTCAGGAATGGGCATTCTCTGAAGTGTTCCTCCGGGCCTCTGGTGTTCATACTTTACTTGCTGACAATTTGGACATTTGGCAACAAAATCAACAATGTCGCGCTTCATTCTACTCCACCAAAAGTGTTCTTTAGGTCATGTACATCTTGGTTGCACCAGGGTATAGAATATCCGGAACTATGAGCCTCTGTGAAATAGTGTGGATCAAATCGTCAACACGGGCACACATACCCTTCCCTTAATCCTCAAAAAACCTTCCTCATCAATTATTGCCTCTTAGCCTCTCCTCGCAACACCATATCCCGAATTCGGCTTTTTTCTCATCATAAAACTGTTTTCCCTTGATCTTGTCAAAAAAAGAAGATCTCGCCTCCACACGGGCAAAAAATCCTCCCTTCTCATTTACTTCTAGCCTCATAAAGTCATTAGCCAAGTTTTGGATTTCTCTAGCCAACAGGCGTCTAGACACTTGTAAGTGGGCTAGACTACCCATGCTCCCTTCTTTTCTACTTAAAGCATCTGCCACAACATTTGCTTTTCCTGGGTGATACAAAATAGTAATATCGTAGTCCTTCAGTAGTTCCATCCACCTCCTCTGCCTTAAATTCAAGTCTTTCTGGGTAAAGACATACTGTAAACTACGATGATCCGTGTAGACTTCACACTTGACCCCATATAGATAATGTCTCCATTGCTTTAATGCAAACACTAACGCAGCCAACTCCAAATCATGGGTCGGATAGTTACGTTCATACACCTTTAATTGCCTTGAAGCATAAGCAATTACATTCTTTTCTTGCATTAGCACTGCACCCAAACCAGAATAGGATGCATCACAATAAACAATGAAGTTCTTACCCTCTACTGGCAAGGTAAGGATAGGTGCAGTAGTCAGCAAGGTCTTGAGTTTCTAAAAGCTTTCCTCACATTCATCCGACCATACAAATGGAACATTCTGCTTAGTCAAGTTCATCAATTGGGAAGCAATAGAAGAGAATCCCTTGACATATCGACGGTAGTAGCTGGCTGAACCAACAAAGCTCCTTATTTCTGACACATTAGTAGGTCTTACCCAATTTCTCACTGTTTCAATCTTAGAAGGATCCACCATCACTCCATCCTTAGAAACCACGTGCCCCAAGAAGGTCACTGAATCTAGCCAAAACTCACACTTGGAGAATTTGGCATAAAGCCTTTTCTCCCTTAATACTTCCAACATAATTCTCAAATGCTCCTCATGTTCCTTCTTACTCTTGGAGTATATCAGTATATCATCAATAAATACGATCACAAAGAGATCCATATATGGCTTAAAAATCCCGTTCATCAAGCTCATGAAAGCAGCAGGGGCATTCGTAAGACCAAAAGACATTACTACAAATTCGTAATGCCCATACCTGGTTCGAAAAGCTGTCTTTGGCACATCCGTTGCCCGTATTTTCAATTGATGATAACCGGATCTCAAGTCAATCCTAGAGAAGACACAAGCACCTTGTAACTGATTGAACAAGTCATCAATGCGAGGAATGGGATACTTGTTCTTAATAGTTACCTTGTTCAACTGTCGGTAGTCTATGCACATCCGAAAAATCCCATCCTTCTTCTTCACAAATAACACCGGAGCACCCCAAGTGGATGCACTTGGTCTAATGAAGCCTTTACTTAACAACTCTTGAAGTTGGGCCTTTAATTCCCTTAACTTCGCTGGGGCCATCCTATAAGGGGGTATGGAAATGGGGCGAGTACCCGGTTCCAGATCAATGCAAAAGTCGATATTCCTATCTGGTGGCATACTAGGAAGGTCTGCAGGGAATACATCCATAAACTCACGGACTACCGAAACCGACTCAATTGAAGGACTTGGGTAGTATCATCCCTGAGGTGTGCCAAAAACGCTAAACACCCTTTACTAACCATTCTCTTAGGACGAAGAAAGGAGATGATACGAACTGGAGTGGAAGTGTAGTCACCCTCCCACACTAACGGATCTGTCCCAGGCTTGGCCAACGTTACAGTTTTAGCATTACAATCTAAGATTGCAAAATTCGGAGAAAGCCAAGTCATACCCAGAATTACATCGAAATCAACCATCTCTAAAATAACCAAGTCTACATGAGTATTGCTCCCCACAAAAGTCACCAGACAAGACCTATATACCTTTTCAACTACCACAGCCTCACCCACCGGAGTAGAAACACGAATAGGGATGTCAAGCAAATGAGGAAGATACATACGAAAATGTGGAGCAAGGATCAAATAATACAGAAGCCATGTAATCACAAACCAAAAGATTACCTGTGATAACAACATCAGATGTCTCCGCTTCAGACCGCCCGGGGAAAGCGTAACAATGGGCCCTATCACCTGTCTGCCCTTTGCCCCTACCATGAAGTGTTGTAGTAGCTCCACTTTGCCCGTCACCTCGGCCGTTTTGGTGACCACCATTACCTCGGCCACCACGTCCTCCAGAATGACGGCCTCTTCCATGACCACCTCTACCTCTGACTATTGGGGGTCTGTAACTCTGTTTTGGACAATACCTCTTAATGTGTCCGGTCTCCCCACATCCATAACACTCTCTGGATTGAAGCATAGGTCTCTGTGAGAATGACGAAGTCTGGAGATAACCTCCAAACTCAGAGAAGTGTTGACCGGTCTGCGGTGGACCCCCAACTACAGTCTACAGTGAAGACTGAATAGGTCGGGCTGGATAACCTCCTGAACCCTGCCCTCTGGAGTAAGAACTATTAAACTTACCTCACTTACAAAACCTTTTTGATGTCGATGCCATGGTGAAGTCATCTGGCTTCACTCCTTCCACCTCTATCACGAAGTCTACCACTTCTTGAAAGGATTTTGCTGTAGCCGCTACCTGTAAGGCTGAAATCCGCAAATCTGACCTCAGCCCCTTCACAAAACGGCGAATCCGTTCTTGTGGACTGAAAAAAAGCTGGGTGGCATACCTAGATAATGCACGAAACTTAGCCTCATACGCATAACGACATAACCGACTCCTGCTTGCTCTAGGCTCAAGAACTCATCTCTCCTCCTATCCCTCAAGGTCCGGGGGATATACTTCTCCATAACTAGCTAGAGAATGACGCCCAAGTCATAGGTGGTGCCTGTGTGGGTTGACACTCAACATGTGATCGCCACCACATTTTGGCATTTCCCTGAAACTGATAGGTTACAAACTCAACGCCAAATCGTTCCACTATGCCCATTTTATGTAGCAACTCATGACAATCCACGAGAAAATCGTAAGCATCCTCAGATTCAGCACCCTTGAAGACTGGAGGTTTCAATTTCAAGAACTTACTGAAAAGTTCATGCTGATCACTTGTCATTATAGGTCCTGTAGTCAAACGAGGAAACGTGCCTATTTCAAATGAGGAATCCATGCGAGGAGCCTCAGCAGGGCCTATCGTACTTCCGGAACCTAAGGTGTTGGTGCAGAAAACACTGGAGGTGTCTGGCCTTGATCAGATAACCCGCTAAGATAAGCAAGAACCTGATTAATCATCTCAGGGGTAGGTTGGGGTGGTAATTCCTCATTCTGCACTTGTTCATTCTCCCCTTCCTCACCCCTCTTATCACTTCCTCAGTCGGTGGAGGAGTCACCGCCGTAGTACCAGTTGGCTAGGTGCTTGTCTCTTCCTCTAGAGGACGTCCTCCCGCGACCTCTACCACGGCCTCTTGCCACTGCTCCTCTCGAGCTACAGCCCCAGTGGCTGGGCAGACGCATCTTGTCTCGCCGGGTGTGGTGTGGTGCAGTCGTTGCTCTAATCTAACCATCTGCGAAATAGAGTGAAGATGGTCAGATACCAATTTGTATCACCTAGATAAGAATTGGATCCAAGTAATAGCACGAAAGAAAGAAAGAATGGAATTTTCCTAAAGTCTTATAGCCTCTCAAAGAAAAGTAAAGGCATCCCCCTACCGTTCCTTAAGACTCTAGTAGACTCGTTCTTGTGTGATGACACCAACGAACCTAATGCTCTGATACCAAGTTTGTCACGACCCAAAATGAGCCGCGAGTGGCACCCACACTTATCCTACTATGTGAGAGAACCAACCAATCTAAACCCCAACATTTTAACCATAATGAACAAAATACAATGCGGAAGACTTAAAACTCATTAACGAAATCAATTAAATAACTTCTAAAATTTATCAATCGTTATCCCCAAAATCTGGAAGTCATCACCACAATAACATCTATCCTCAAATCACTAAATCTAAGAGTATCTAAGAAGCTAAGATAAATAAAAAGCTAGTCCATGCCGGAATTTCAAGGCATCAAGACATGAATAAGAAGATCCAGTCCAAGCTAGAAGCATTAGCTCACCCTGAAATCTAGCGTGATGAAGACTGACTAGAGTTGCGATTGAGTTGAAGATGATGGCACGTTTACTGCACTCCACAATTAACAAAGAAAACAAATACAAGTAGGGGTCAGTACAAAGCACAAGTACTGAGTAGGTATCATCGGCCAACTCAAAATAGAAAATAGTATATGTCAGATAATAACATAAAAACAACCAAATACTTAACATGTTTATAGCATTACGCATAAGAATCATTTGCAACAACACTACTCACATCAATGAGGACTCAAGCCTCCACACCATACTCATTTGGGAATTAGTTCTTTAGATTGAGTATATTAACATATTTCAAGATTCATTATCTTTATTCCTCTCGTGTCGGTACGTGACACTCCGCTCCATATACTATCCTGGTGCCGGAACGTGACACTCTGATCCATATACTATCCTGGTGTCGGAACGTGACACTACGATCCATATACTCTCCTGGTGTCGGAACGTGACACTCCGATCCATATACTATCCTGGTGTCGGAATGTGACACTCCGATCCATATACTATCCTGGTGTCGGAACGTGACACTCCGATCCATATACTATCCTGGTGTCGGAACGTGAAACTCGATCTATATACTATCCTGGTGTCAGAACATGACACTCCGATCCATATACTATCCTGGTGTCGGAACGTGACACCCGATCCTCTATTACTATCCTGGTGTCGGAATGTGACACCCGATCCTCTAATCTCACTACTTTAGTTCATCAAGCCTTCTTTTATACCAAGGCATCATCATGAACAAGTAAATTTAGGATTTAAGATTCAATAGCCTCATCATGCTAATTCATCACAATTATATAATCACATCATGCAAGCACACAATTAAGCATATAGAAGACTTTATAATACTACCCAATACATATCATTCGCTATTTAGAGTTTACTATAAGATAGCATAAACCATAACCTACCTCCACCCAAGAATTGTGATCAAGCAATCTACTTTCCCAAAGCTGCGTTCTTCTTCTCTCTCTCGTTCGTTCGTTTCTCCTCTCCTTGTTCTCTCTATTTTTCTTATTCAAACCCTTTTTTGTTTACCCTAATTGGCATATAATTAAGTATAAAAGATGATGAAATAACCCACTATTTATTTCAAGGTTATCTTCTTTAACCCCCAAGTAATTGAATTATTAACATTAACCCACTAACTTTATAATTATAGGCATGAATAGTCCAAAACGCCCCTTAAAACTTTTAATAGAAATCCGACCCAACCTGGGTTACGCAACCTGTGACGGTCCGTCATGGCTGTGACGGTCCGTCCTGCAGGTCCGTCGCAAAGTTCAGAGAGTTAATTTCTATGGAAGATGTGTGACGGTTCGTCGTGGCCACGACGGTCCGTCCTGCCATTCCGTCACGAAGTTCAGAGAGTCGATCCCAGTACCCAAATTTCAGAATTCTAAGTGTTTTGGAATGAGACCCCCTCGACAGTCCCTCGTGCCCATGACGGTCCGTCGGGGATCCGTCGACCAAGACAGTTTTTCCAGAAATAAAATCTGCTGCTCAAAACGACTAAACAGGTCGTTACAATTTCTTACATAGGAGTGTTATATCACAAAAAATCACTAAATATAGACGAGAGGAAGTACCATTCATTTCCCCAATCTATTTATTAACATAGTAAATTTGTTATATTCAAAATATGATATAGTAAAATTAGGGAAAAGTTACAAGTACCCCACCATGCTAAACTATGAACCAAATCTCAGTGACACACCTTAACTAAACTAAGGTCCTATTAAATAAATATATACACCTTTTTGACTTACATGTAATTCAAATATCTCCCACGTACCTCAACTTCATGGAGTATGGCAATGTGCCATTTAAGACAAAAGTTGTACAAAATTACAATAAAAAATTAGTTTGGGTCGGTGGGTGGTGGGTAGGACATTAGTTTAGTTAAGGCGTGTCTCTGATATCTATGTCATAGTCTAGGGGGGCTTATGCCTTATCCCAACAAAATTATGCTTTTATTTATTTCTCATTAAGGAATGTGACAGTTGTGCACCAACTCAGACATGAAGAGTATAAAACTTCTTAAATAATATAAAAAGTACTTACTATAGACTTTGCATTTAACAAGGTTTTACGGTTTTGATTTCCCTTTTTACTTTTCTTTTTTATTTTAAACATTTCATATTCATCTAGGATTACCACGAGACCGAGTTTATTCAAGTACTTAATCTCCTCAGGTATATACTCAGATTCTGATATACACATCCTCACAATATATGATAATGATTTATACTATGTTTTTTCTTAAAGTAGGTAAATATGCTCATTTATGTCATAAGAATTTTTATTGTGTTTTTTACTTTATGTTAATTTCATGTTCTCTTTTATTGTATCGATGATAGCAAATTCATATCCATCACCCTTCATTTCCACGGTTCCAAGAAGGTGTGACCGCCAACTCAAAAAGGGCTACCTCAGAAAAAGTTGTCTTCTTATGTTACAGTGAATACTACCTTGTATTGAGCATTCGAGTCTCTCCCAAATTAATAGATAGCTTTTTCAGTGTGGAACAATGAATGTTTAGATTCCCGAAATTTATATAAGAAAGTTATTGTTTTTCTTAGGAAATCGATAACTTTTGAGTCGAGTTAGGTTCAAATGTTCGTTATATTCTTTGTATAATAATAGTTCTAACTACTGCTAACAACCTATTCTAAATGGAATTGTCTTATGTAAATAGTATATAATAATTTTAATAAAATATATAGGCTGAGTTGATTGTTTTATTTTTTAATTAGGGAGAGAGTAAATTCAATAATAGTGTTAACTACTAAAAGTAATGAACCATTTAGCCATTTTGAGTGTTAGAGTTTTTTATTGTTATAAAATATTTTTCGATACACTTTAAATGAGTATTTTTGAATATTCCTAACTACAATTGTGAAGTTAATGGGGTAATCTTTATAAATATTTTAGTGGTTAAGGAAAATAAATGTAAACTTAATAGTGGGTTGCTTTCACATTTTTATAGTTTCTCTTATATAATAATTAGGGAGTAAATAATTTGTAGAAAAAATAAGGGTCTTTCTGCTGGTACGTTTCTTCATAAATTACAATCCACTTTTGGAACAAATATTGTACTACTATAGCATCGAATGGATGGAATAGATGTATCTTTTAGTTGGTAATTGGTCGTTATAATCAAATTAGAAAGAGAAATTCGGCAATGTTTAAATTGAAATTTAGAATTTTGAACATTGGCAGTACGTTCTTTGACAATTTGAGAGGGCAAATGTTAGACAGTTATTGGCTAATATGGATAAAGTTTGAGGTTATTGGTTAGGTTAGCATGACTTACTTTACAGAGATATGTTGTTGGCTATAGAATGATTAGAAATTGTTTAAATTTTATTTCTTAAAAGCTTAAGGACATAGTATGATTCTCTGTTGTAAAGATTGATTAGTATGGGAAATAATCGTGTGTAAATAAATAATTTAATAAAGATGATTAATTGAGGGTTATGCGATATTATTAATTACTATGTAGAGTAGATAGTCGATCTTGCTTCTTCAATTTTACTTCCAGGTGTATTGAAGTTAATGAGTTCTTAGTTAGTTTCGATGTAATAGATTTTTGTTATGGTGCTACATTTTGATAGAAGTTTCTATATATTGGTATATGTAATTAAAATTTAGGTGTATTAATGTATTATGTAACATAATTAGATTAATTTATTGAAAGGAAATAAGACTTAACTCTAGACTTGCTATTTGACAAAATACTAAACTTGATACATTAGTAGGTATAAAATTTTGGGAATTTGGTTATTGTAATATGAGTGTCTATGGATTGGTTTGCTGATATATTATTCATAATTGATACACTAGAGACATTCTAAGGCATTGAGTAAAGGAAACACATGGGGGAAGTAGCTTGCTTGACTTCAGTTCTTTGGTGGAAGTAGGTTATAGTCTATTCTATTTGATAAAAGGACTCTTAATAGTGATTGTAAGCATTAAGTGATATTGTGAGTTCCCGATTTACTCTATTGTGTGTTGTTTGATTATTCTGAAATCCTGAGACCGTCAAATTAATAGTCTTGATACCTATCCATCGAAGTGATGTTTTCAGTAAACAAGGCTTGATAAAATATTGTTAATGTAGTAAAAAGGGGTGATAATAAATGATAATTTTACAATATTAATAGATCTAAGTGTCACGTTCCGACACAGTTGTATTGATCAAAGTGTAATATTCCGACATATTATTATGGATCAGAGTGTCACGTTCTGACACGATATTATGAATCGGAGTATCATGTTCCGACATGGTATTATTGGATAGGAGTATCCTCTTACGACACGGTATAATTGGATAAAAGTGTCACATTCTGACATGGTAAAATTAAAGGAAAAAGATATTGAATTAACTGAATGTACTCAATCTCAAAGAATCTATTTCTCAATGATTGTGTGGTGGAGTCATGAGTCGTCATGAGTCCCCATATGTGTGCTTGATATTGTGATTGATTGTGTACTTACTTTACTATTTTTGTCACTGGTTCATGTTTTTTTATGCTTGCCACCTACTAAGTGTCATATTTGACTTTATACTATTATTTATTTTACATTAGTTTATATTTTGTGTTGGCTGATGATACTTACTCTGTAAATGTTGCTCCTTACTATGCCCTACTTGTGTTTTCCTTTTATGGAGTGCAACAACTGTACTAGTGTCTTTTACTTGTCCTCAGCCCTAGCTAGTCACCAACATATCATGTTCAAGGTTGAGCTACTTATTAAAGCTCATTTTAGATTCTCTTGATCATGACATGATGTCATTAGATTTGGGACATAAACTATTTTATTAATATATTCTGGTCCTTTAACACTCTTAGACTTAGTATTTAAAGATTAGACTCCCTTAATATGATGACTTTAAGGTTTTGAAAATTACATGTAGTAGACTTTAAGGGATTTGTGTTTCTTACACTAATAAGATTTAATCTTTCGCATTATCATTAGTATTTCATAAGTTTAATGATAAAAATATGTTTGGGTTGGATTAATTGGTTCTCTCACATAGGAGTTTAAGTGTGGGTTCCACTCATAACTCGTTTTGGATCGTGACACTAACAAACATTTCTATAAAATAGGGGTGAAGTAAATTAAAAACATAACATTAATGAATTGAAACAAAAAATGAGTTGTATAATTTTTGATAGAGGTTGTTTGTGCATTTCTGATAGGAGATTTCCTATTTTTATTCTTCTTCATGAACTGATGAAAACCTTAACTTTTTAACCAATTAAATGTATTTGAGACCAATATTAGGACTGACTTGTTGTTGGGATCTACTAAAAAGAATACTTCAAGGCCACAATTTATTTGATGGCACGGGTAATTGTTAGGTCTAAAAAGATGTGAATGAAATTGAAGAGTTGTAACTTTTATAAAGAATTTATACATTTCTTAAGAGTTGCGACTTTTATGAAGAGTTGACACTTGGATGAAAAGTTATGAATGTTCTGTAAGGTTGTGATTTTTATGAAAGGTTGTGCGTTTTCCGATAAGTCACAACAAGAAGCCATTCACACTATCATATATTCTCTATTAAATAGATGGGTTTCTCTTATTTTTCAATAACAAAATTTTTGATTTTTTTTTGTAGTAAATATAGTGTTCTAAGTGAATTTTACTGTTTGCTGACACCGTGATTTTAAGTATTAATACACCGGAGAGTAACATTGTTATATTATGAAAGGATATATTCCATCAACCTTGAGTACTTGAGGGGACTAATTTTCTTATGAAAACATTTTGCATTCAGTGGGGTCAATATTTTTTTTGAGAAAATATTTTGTTTATTATTTTTAATTTTTTGCAGATTTTATTATCTTTATGGTTTTAAATTTCTAGTTTTTAAAATATTCTGTAAATTTTGTTGTTTCTTACCAGGTTCTTCAAAAGTATTTTTTTAAGTATCATAGTAATATTTTCAAACCAAAGGTTGCATTGAAGGTTAGGTGTTTATGTCAAGCACGTTGTATTATACACAAACATTCTACTGATCAGCTTTGATGTCTCCTTGGGAGGACATTGTTTTTGTAGATCATGTGAGATGGTCAAACATTTTTCTTCATCTTAAGCATAACTTCTTCGGATCCAACATTAGCTATTTTGTTATCCTGGAGAATGTACCTAACTTTTTGCTTTTCTCCTTTAGCTATTTTTTTCTCCAATATTTTATAGCCAAATTGTTTGCTTTCTATTGTGGACTTGTGACGTTTCCCTATGTTTATGGTTTGATTATTCTATTGGAATCAACATAGTTAGAGATTTCCAGCTAAATGTCTGCCAAGGAATCAGTGAAATTGGGCTTGAACTTTATCATCTTTCAGAGTGTTACTCTGGCGAAGGCTTACCATATGCTCATGTAGATTTTCCAAATGTTGGTGATAAGTGGGGTTGGCGGGTAGGGAAATGATTTTCATGTTCAGGAACATATAGAGATAGATATTTGTATCTTCCGCAACATTTCAAGTCTCCAAAAGGTGGACAGAAATATGCTTTTCAAAGTAAGATTTTTGTTGAAAAGTATCTCCAGTCTGAGTATCCTAACATGGATATAAAATAGTTTTTTGCCTCATTTGGTTGGATGATTCCTTCGAAGAAGTCGCCCAGCTCAAAAGGTTAGCTTTTTGGTATATAGCATGTAGATATTTATTCTGTTGTTTGTGTCAATTAAAAAAACACTTAACACATCTTTTTATTGAACTGATACAATTTTTTTTCATTTTAATCAAATATTGATTTTTACTCAGATATGATAGATAGGACTACATCTTTAGGGACAGAAATGCAGTCTTTACTTTTTAATTTCCTATAAATTCCATTACTTGTAAGGATGGTAATGAAATTTATAGCAGTTTAGCAAAAGAAAATACTTTTTTGGCCATGGTTTGTGATATTTGCTGCAGTGAACCTGGTTTTTTCTGATGTTTTTGTTGTATCCTTTGCTGAAATATGATCAGTTCGGACGATGATGGGTACAATTATGTTATGTGTGAAGCAACAATAGATGAATACATATGTGGACATGTTTCCCATCTAGACTGTGCTCTACGAGCTTACATGGTTGGTAATGTTGGAGGAAGCATCAATTTGTATGCACAATATCTATGTCGATACTCTTATTCAAGGATGGATTTGATTCCACATGCTCTGAAGCTTATAAACACCTGCACATCTCTTTCTTCTTGTGCTGACATTGAAAATATTTTGAACGTTGACATTTGTATTTTGCGTCGCACACAAAAAATAAGTGGAAAAGAATTGTTGCATCATATTTAATCAATCAAGGCAAAGGTATAGCTAATTGATAAATTGTACTTTTTTCCTTATGATGATATTTGTTTTTCTTTTGAGGTTAACAGTTCCCAGAATGACTGATAGAAGTTTCATTATGATGTTATTTGTTTTACTTCCATGTGTATTGAAGTTAATGAGTTCTTAGTTAGTTTCGATGTAATACATTTTTATTATGGTGCTACATTTTGATAGAAGTTTTTATATATTGGTATATGTAATTAAAATTTAGGTGTATTAATGTATTATATTAATATAATTAGATTAAGTTATTGAGAGGAAATAAGACTCAACTCTAGACTTGCCATTTGAGAAATACTAAACTTGATAAATTAGTTGGTATAAAATTTTAGGAATTTGGTTATAGTAATATGATTGTCTACGGATTGGTTTGCTAATATATTATGCATACTTGATACATTGGAAACATTTAAGGCATTGAAAAAAGGAAGCGCACGTGGAAGTAGCTTTCTTGACTTCAGTTCTTTGGTGGAGGTAGGTTATGGTTTATTCGATTTGATATGGTGATGTTTCCGACTTACTTAATTGTGTGTTCTGTGATTTTTCCGAAATCCAGAGATTCAAAAATTAATAATCTTGAACCCTCTCTATCAAAGTGATGTTTTGAATAAAAATGTCTATAAAGTATTGTTAAGGTACTTAAAAGTAATGATAATAAATGATAATTTAGCAATATTGACTGATCTGAGTGTCACGCTTGGAAAGAATATTATAGATCATAGAAAGGTCTCGAGAAGATTGAGTTTCTATGAAGGTAAGAGTTTAAAAGGCTTTCATGAAGTGAAGATTGGTGAGTCCTCATAGCATCCGACACACCACCACAATGTTGTCTTTTATGTTCTTTTCTATGTTTTGACTTATGTGGGTTGTGACCCAAGAATACTGTATCCATGATATCCTATGGTTTTTGAGACATATGTTAGAAGTATTATGAAATTATTCCGCATTATGTTATGAAAGAAAAGTTTTAATTTTACACTACTTTTCGTATGTATGCAATGAATGATGTCTAAGGTCTTTTATAAGACTATCGACAGGTAAAGTATGTTGTGTTCTGATTTGAAGGATGCCCTAACTTCTAGGGTGTACTTTGGGTCGTGACACTCCATGTTCTAGGTTATTGATGCACATATCTGATGGAATATAGATATCATATCTGAGCACAGTAAATTGGTGATATGTCTATGAAAAAAATTGAAGTAAAAATAACATGTATTGAAGTCTAGTAGTTCAGTTCTAACTTTGTTTATTTGAAGACTTATGATTTAGAATAGAAATTTTCATTTAAGAAAGAAGCAAGAGGCATCTTACACTATTTCAGATGTTCTGCTGCTAGTATTAGTTGCAGAACTCTTCATCTCTTGCTTGACTCTCTGTTTCATAGATATCAATTCATAGGACTATAGTTGCTTCCTGTTGAAAATATAATACTGTCGCGAAGGGGTCAATGGGCATAGTTCTAGAGGTTGATAATTACATTCTAAATATGATGATTGGTGATATTTTTTTTTGGTTTATGCCATAGTCCTCGAACTATATTTTATCACATAGATAGTACTTTGTGTTACACTTGTGTTGTATCCAATGTTTGGGAGGAATTTTCTTTGTCAGGTTACAGACTGTTCGAGTTATTTGTAAAACAAAGATAGATCATTCTAGCTTCTGCTATTAGTTTGATTTTGAACATCAGAGAAGAGGATCCTATGTCAAGCCTCATGTTTATTTGTATGGCATGGGATGTGCAAAAATGAATGTAACTTGATAAATGCTCAATTAGTGGTCAGAAATTTCTAGTAAAAAATACATAATTCTGATACTTGTTTGATGAGTATTACAGTACATCCAATAGATAATGAGCTAAGAAGTTGAAGCCAGCTGAAGTCAATAGTCCGTACTTCAAATCGTGTTATGCTCAACTGATATGGAAACCACCTTTTTTGGATTCCTTCATTTTTGTTATCATACCTTGGATGATGTTATCACCAACTTTGATGGTGAACTTGAAATACCTTACGACTCATGACTTAATTATTTGGTGTGAGTGAGCGATGTGATCAACTTGATGCTCATTTTCCCAATTGTCTTCTTTTCATTTTGCCTAAATATGGATGGCTTCCTTTTCCCCTATGCAATTCCCATTGCCTATGATAATCGCAGATTCCTTTCAGTCACCTCAACTCTCATCTGTCTTATATTTTTGGGAGCAAATTATGAACCTAACAACTGGGATTCCTTCCAGTTTAGTGGCACCACGACCACTGTCTTTGTTGGTTTCATTTTTTCAACTGCTATTGTCCTTAGGTGAGTACCATATTCCCTTTTCAACTACTTATCTGTAATCATCCTTACATAGTCAAAGTTAATTCTCCATGTTTGTTATTGATAAGAGAGATACACATGGAATTGCAACCAAGAGGGACAGGCTAGTGTCATCAGTCATGATATTCTTAGTTGTTTCCTCGAGTAGTGTGGTAATATACAGTGACATTTACAACCTTTTCAACAATGCAGTTGAAGCTTAGAAGAGAGCGATAGAGTTGGATTCTTTGGCTACATAAGGTTCACAGTCAATTGAACTTTCGGGTAAGTTAACTGATTCTTTGTTTCCTGATTGATGATGCCAAGTTAATTCCAAGAGAATATGAATATCAAGTTGAACATATATGGAACACGATGCAGGGATCGATCTATGTTCTGTATAGCACAAAAAAATCGTAAACTACAAAATGGCTAACATTACACAATTGAGAGGTATTGTATTAGGTTCTTGACAATTTTTCTTGATACGACTTTCACATAGTTGTAACTTTTTATTCACAGTGATGGAAGAGCTCAACAATTAAAGTTGTTTTTTTATTCTTTCATCTCATTTACATACTTTAATCATTTGGTGCTAAAAAGGAAAAAAAAATATATACTATATGTGACGTACAAGAAGGAAATCAAGGACATTGTGATGAAGTTAAAGACTTGGATGAGGACTAAGCACGTTTCATCTTTGATGAGGTAAGATCATGGATTAACCTTTAGCTTGTTTTTATTTGTACAGTTCAGGAGAAGTTGACGCGGTAAATTTAAAATAAACTGTTGAAAGGGTCTTAAGTTTCATTACTCTTATTTTTACTTTTTGCATAACTTAAATAACATTTATTGTGTGATGAATTGTAACCCCAATTATTTTCAGGACATGATGAAGGAGAAGTTGAGTAAAAGCAATACACGTGAGGAACAATCTCATGGCAGTGTTGATGAGTAGGAACAATCTCATGAATGCTCTACTAGACAGGGTACTTGATTTTAAAGTTTTAAACTCATTTTATAAACATTAGCTTTTGAATAAATTCTTTTCATCTACAGTGATGATTTTTACTCGGTTCCCGATCCCAAAAGTGACAATGAACAAGCACCTATAAACATTGCTCAAGGCGTTTATCATTCCTGATTTTTTTGTAAATCATCCTTCCTAATTCGTTCTTTTCTTGTTTTCTTGCAATTTTATCGTTTATAAGTCTCTTCTCTCATTGTTCTGTAAAACTTTTCAATTATGCTCCCTTGAATTTTTTCATACTGTATATTTCTGTAGATTAAATTTAATTTTTTGATCGACTTATCTTTCCCTTTTATATCTGGCAGCACAACAAGTTCCTCTACTGATCCTTCCCATATTACATATGATTGTGAGCCAAATTGTCATACTCTCACAGACTTAATTTTCTTGTCTATTAATTATTGAATGCATTCTTTTTTTAAGCCAAGTTGTAATTCTTTTTTTGACCTCTTGACAAGAAAGTTTATGTATTCAGCTTAATTGTTTTTTCTTGACGTTGTTTGTGTTTTATTATTCTTTCTATTACTATTTTTGTATTTGTTTCCCTATTATGCACATGAATTGAGGTAAATTCAGAGAGAATTATAATCTTCACAATAATTTCCACTTAATAAGTCACAATTTTAGGCATATGTATATATATATATGTATATATATATACACACACACACACACTCACACACATACAGAAAAGATAACCCTAGGCCCACCTATGTAGCGCCACCACAAATGAGGGTTCCCCTTTAAATTTATCTATTACCAAAACTAGTCTTCCCTTTCATGAAAAGTTGTGAATTTTATGAAAAATGGTGCCCTTTAGGAAGAGTTACGATTTTTATGAAGCATTGCGACTTTTATGAAAAATTATGACTTTAGCTAACGTTGTGACCTTTCCGAAGTGTTGTAACTTTTCCAAAGAGTTGTGACCTACACTTTATTTGATATAAATAGAGGGATTTTCTGCCACTATTATTTTTAGACTTTTTTTCATTATAGGTTAGTCGAATTGAAATATATTAATTATGTTTCTTATGAAGTTGTTTCATTCTTAAAATTTTCTTCCTCCTACTTCAAAGAGATTAATCTTTACTATAACTCGAGTTATTCATGTAACTATGTCAATTTCTTTCTACAGTTTTTGTGACCTTTTTAAAACTATGTTAAAATTTTTAGCAATGATGATTGAAAAGCGGCCTTCTCTTTCTTTCCATCCTACAAGTTTCTTAATATAAACATCGAAAAATGATTTTAATCGCAATGTGACATTATTACTCTTTCACCTCTTAGTCCATAGCTCATAATACTTTTGAAATTGTTCAATTCTTAATATATGATTCTTTAATGTCAAAACATTTATTTCTGCCACTGTTATTTGTAAGTTTTTTCTCTATAGGAGAGTTGAATTTAGATATATTAATTAAGCTTCTTATGAAGTGTATTTCATTCCTAAAAGTTTTCTTCCTCATATCTAGTGAAGTTTAATCTTTTACAGTAAGTCATAGTAATTCATGTATCTATTGCCAAAAAAAATCAATTTTTGTGTTTTTTATTAAAAAAAAAACTTTGTTAAATTCCAGTTAGGATGATAAAAAATTTATCTTCTATTTTATCTATTTCTATTATATTATTTGTTTACTCTTTAGGAAAATTTCTTGTGGATTGTGCAATATTTGATAGCACCGGACAATAAATATGTGATAATTAATACACAATCAATGCTGAAGTTTGTTAGAAGAACCAAACAATTTGATCTCTTCTTTTCCACACTTAGTCTATTATTTTGATTGCTCATTCTTAGGTACAAACATTCTATATGCCATTTCAGCCTTTGAATATTAGTATACAGACAATAAATTCAGTTCTTTTATTGCAAGTTAACTAATTTGTCATATTTCTTCATCTCTCTTTTTAGGCATCGTAAGGGATCAAGTTTTCTTGAAACAACAAATGTCCAAAATACACTAAAACAAAAATACTTTTATGGGCAATAAATATGCACATAAACAAAGAGTGCAAGAAACTTTACCTACATTAATTAATAGTCATTAGATTCAATGTTGATAGGATACATACCGACAAATATCTTCTTGAAAAATATGTTAAGCAACATGCATTTTTCTTCTTGATTGTTACGAGAGTAAGATTGTGTTTATTATTATTTGTGGATATTTATGAGTAAAAGCACTCAGAAAATTATGATTTGAGATTTTAATCTGTTATGTGTAAAAAAAATTGTTTAGACTATCCAGGTATGAATGATGTCGCCTACTAATTGGTTGATAATGGGATTAATTCTTTGTAACTGCATAATATAACCATAAAAATAATTATTGTTCAATTCCAAATAAGTTGGGTTGGTGATATGAAAACTAAGGAATAGTAATGACTATTCTGAGTCGATGAGGAATATATTTACAACACTAATAACCAATTTAAGGTCATAAGAAAGGAGCTGAAGGTCCTCCATTTTAATTAGTTAATTAACTTCTTGCATAGATGTGATGTTCCACTTTACTTGGGAGTGTTGTTGTTCGAGGATTTTTCGTCTCTTCGTTAATGTTTAATATTATTCTTTATTTGTTCTTGAATTTTACAAAATTTTCATTACGTGTGACCAACTATTTCCATGGAGATTTCTTAGACTTCTTTCTTATAATTAAAATATCTCTATGACTCATAATTTTTGTATAAGAAAATTAAAAAACAATATCTAACACTTTTAAGATTTTGGATTGCCTTAAGATAAATGATATTTAAAATGCAGCTTATATAATGAAAATCCAAATATTATCGAATGATCAATGTGTCATTAAATATGAAAGCTTCACTGGCAATAATATGGGTCTTTACGGGCACTCTATATAAATGTCATTAAAGCCTTAAGTGACACTTGATTCAATGACAATAGATTCAATGCTGCTAAAAGTACTTGTGGAGATAAATATTGCCGCTAAAAGGAAAATTAAATTCCACTAAAAGTCTCTTTTGTTGTTGTCACGACCCAAAACAAGCTGCGAGTGGCACCCACATTAATCCTCCTATGTGAGCGAACCAACCAATCTAAACCCCAGTCATTTACCAATATTTCAACCATAATGAACAAAATACAACGCGGAACTTAAAACTCATTAATATAACCAATAAATAATTTAATACTTATTATTCCCAAAATTTGGAAGTCATCACCACAAGAACATCTATCCTCAAATTACTAAGTCTAAGAGTATCTAAGAAGCTAAAATAAGTAAACAGATGGTCCATGTCCGAACTTCAAGGACATCAAGACATGAATGAGAGAGAATCCAGTCCGAGCTAGGAACAATAGCTCACCCTGAAAGCTGACGTGATGAAGACTGGCTAGAGTTGAGGACGAGTTGAAGTTGATGGCACGTTTGCTGCACTCCACAAATAACAAAGAAAAACAAATACAAGTAGGGGTCAGTAGAAGGAACACGTACTGAGTAGGTATCATCGGCCAACTCAAAATAGAAAGCAATATATATCAGATAATAACATAAAATCAACTACCATACTCAACAGGTGACAACAACAAGTACCATAACCATTGGCCACAACACAAGCACATCTATGAGGACTCAAGCCTCCACACCATACTCATTTGGGAAATAGGTTCTTTAAATTTGAGTATAATAACATAATTCAAGATTCATTCTCTTTATCATCCTGGTGTCGGAACGTGACACTCCGATCCCCTACTACTACGTGTCGGTACGTGACACTCCGATCCCCTAATACTACGTGTCGGTTCGTGACACCCGATCCCCTAATTATACGTGTCGGTTCGTGACACCCGATCCCCTAATTCTACGTGTTGGTTCGTGACACCCGATCCCTTAATTCTACGTGTCGGTTCGTGACACCCGATCCCCTAATCTCATTACATTAGTTCATCAAGCCTTCCTTTATGTCAAGGCATCATCATTAGTAGAGAGGTTTTAAGGTTATGATTCAACAGCCTCCTTATTCTAATCCATCACAATTATATAATCACATCATGCAACCACACAATTAAGCATATAGAAGACTTTACAATACTACCCAATACATATCAATCGCTATTTAGAGTTTACTATGAGATAGCATAAACCATAACCTACCTCCACCGAAGAATCGTGATCAAGCAATCTACTTTCCCAATGTCCTTGCTGTCTCTTCGTTCTTCTCTCTCTCGCTCGTTCTCCCTTATTTTCTTTTGAATTTTCTCTTCTTTCAAATTCTCTTTCTTTTACCCTAATTATCATATAATTCATTATGATAAAAATACCCCATTATTTATTTCCATATTATCTTCTTTAATCTCCAACTAAATAAATTCTTAACATTAACCCATTAACTTTATAATTATAAGCAAGAATAGTCCAAAACACCCCTTTAAAACTTTAGCTGAAATCCGACCCACGTGGAATTACGCCACTCGTGACGGCCCGTCGTGCCTGCGACTGTCCGGCCTGCAGGGTCATCACAGAGTTCAGAGACTCAATTTCAGTAAAAGGTCTGTGACGGTCCGTCGTATCTACGAGGCTCCGTGCTGCAGTTCCGTCGCGAGGTTCAGAGAGTTGATCCCCGTACCCAAAGAGTTGAAGTGTTTTGGAATGAGACCCTCGACGGCCTGTCGTGCCCATGACGGTCCATCACGGAATCCGCCGCCCCAGTCAGTTATTATCAGAACTAAACTCTACTGCTCGAATCGACTAAACAGGTCGTTACAATAGATACCAATTTACCCATCGTTCGTCCTCGAACGATCACAGGAAGAAAAACAAGGGCGAGATAGAGTACCTCAGTCTGTAAAGAGATGTGAATATTTTTCTTGCATATCAGCCTCCTTCTCCCAAGTGGACTCTTCAACTGGCCGATTCTTCCATTGAACTTTGATGGATGCAATCTCTCTTGATCTCAACTTGCGGATTTCTCTATCTAGAATAGCAACAGGCTCCTCTTCATAAGACAAATTCTCATCAAGAAGAACTGAATCCCAACGAATAATGTAATTTCCATCTCCATGATATCTTTTCAGCATAGACACATGAAATACCGGGTGCACTCCTGAGAGTCCTGGAGGCAAGACTAATTTATAAGCTACCTCCCCCACGCACTTCAGAATTTCAAATGGACCAATATACCTCGGGCTAAGCATACCTCGCTTACCAAACCGCATCACCCCTTTCATGGGTGAAACCTTCAGCAAGACTTGTTCACCCTCCATGAACTCCAAGTCTCTAACCTTTCGATCTGCATATTCCTTCTGCCTACTTTGCTCCGCTAAAAGCTTTTCTTGAATGAATTTCACTTTCTCTAATGATTCCCTCATAAGATCAGTACCACAGGGCCTCACCTCAAATGCATCAAACCAACCAATGGGAGACCTACATCTCCTCCCATATAGCGCCTCAAATGGGGCCATATCAGTACTTGAGTGATAGCTATTATTGTAAGAAAACTCTTCTAAGGGTAAGAAGTTATCCCAATGACCACCAAATTCTATCACACATGCACGAAGCATATCCTCCAACACCTGAATCGTTCGCTCAGACTATCCATCTGTCTTAGGGTGGAATGCAGTACTAAGATTCAACCTAGTACCTAATTCAGCATGCAATGTTCACCAAAACTTAGAAGTAAATTGCGTACCTCTATCTGATATGATGGAAAGTGGAACTCCATGCAATCGAACGATTTCTGAGATATAGAGTTTGACTAACTTCTCTGCATTGTAAGTCAACTTGACCGGAATGAAGTGAGCAGACTTAGTTAATCTATCCACAATTACCCAAATAGAATCAAACTTACCCAATGTCTTTGGAAGACCAACCACAAAATCCATTGCAATTATTTCCCACTTCCATTGAGGAATGGGCATTCTCTGAAGTGTTCCTCCGTGCCTCTGGTGTTCATACATTACTTATTGATAATTTGGGCATTGGGCAACAAAATCAGCAATGTCACGCTTCATCCTACTCCACGAGAAATGTTGCTTTAGGTCACGGTACATCTTGGTTGCACCAGGATGTATAGAATATCCTGAACTATGAGCCTCTGCAAGAATAGTGTGGATCGAATCATCAACACGTGGCACACATACCCTTCCATTAATTCTTAAAACGCCTTCCTCATCAATTAGTGCCTTTTTAGCCTCTCCTCGAAACACCATATCCCGAATTCGGCTCAGCTTCTCATCATCAAACTGTTTTCCCTTAATCTTGTCAAGAAAAGAAGATCTTGCCTCCATACAGGCCAAAAATCCTCCTTTCTCTAATATTTCCAGCCTCATAAAGTCGTTAGCCAAAGTTTGGACCTCTCTAGCCAATGGTCGTCTAGAAACTTGTAAGTGGGCTAAACTACCCATGCTCCCTGTTTTTCTACTTAAAGAATCTGCCACCACATTAGCTTTTCCTGGGTGATTGTCACGACCCAAATCGGGGACGCGACTGGCACCCACATTTACCCTCCTATGTGAGCGAACCAATCAATCTAACCCTTAACATTTCAATGTATATCAACAGAAAATAATGCGGAAGACTTAAACTCATTAATAAAACAATTCAAAACTATTATTATTATCCCCAAAATCTGGAAGTCATCAACACAAGAACATCTATGATCAAATTACTATCTAAGAATGTCTAAGAAGCTAAAAATACATAAGAAGCTAGTCCATGCCAGAAGTCAAGGCATCAAGACTTGAAGAAGAAGATCCAGTCCAAGCTAGAAGCATTAGCTCACCCTGAGATCCGGTATGACGAAGACTGTCTCGAATTACTGTTGAGTTGAAGTTGACGGAACGTTTGCTGCATTACACAAATAACAAAGAAGAAAACATAAAAGTAGGGGGTCAGTACAACCACAAGTACTGAGTAGATATCATCGGCCAACTCAAAATAGAAGATAATATATATCAAGTAATATTATAAATCAACTATAAACTCAACAGGCATCAACAACAAGTACTATAAACATCACAAGTACCATCAAGTTCATCCATGAGGGCTCAAGCCTCAATACCATACTCATTTGGGAATTATGTTTATTAGATTGAGTATATTTATCATCTTTCAAGATTCATTATCTTTCTTCCTCTTGTGTCGGTACGTGACACTCCGATCCCCTACCACTATGTGTCGGTACGTGACACTCCGATCCCCTAATTCTACGTGTCGGTTCGTGACACCCGATCCCCTATATGTGTCGGTACGTGACACTCCGATCCCCTATATGTGTCGGAACGTGACACTCCGATCCCCTACATGTGTCGGTACGTGACACTCCGATCCCCTAATTCTACGTGTCGGTTCGTGACATCCGATCCCCTATATGTGTCGGTACGTGACACTCCGATCCCCTAATTAAGGAAGGAATAGTCCAAAACGTCCCTTAAAACGTGTAAAGAAATCCGATTCTGCCTGGGATTTGCGCAACCTGTGACGGCCCGTCGTGCCTGTGACGGCCCGTCGTGCCTGTGACGGCCCGTCGTGCCTGCGACGGTTCGTCACACAGGTCGTCGTAACGATCATAACTCTATTTTTTCACCAAGGACACTGTGACGGTCCGTCACACCTGTGACGGTCCGTCCTACACCTCCATCATGACGGTCAGAGACTCGTTTCCCGTACCAAATTCTCAAGAGTTGAAGTGTTTTGCAACGGGGGCTTACGACGGTACGTCGTAGCTATGACGGTTCATCCTGCAGGTCCGTCACAGATTACAGAGAGTCGATTTTAGAACCCAAATTTCAGAATTCTAAGTGTTCTGGGACGAGACACCCTCGACGGTCCGTCGTGCCCACGACGGTCCGTCGTGGTGTCCGTCGTCTCGGCCAGTTTTTCCAGAAATAAAATCTGCTGCTCAAAACGACTAAACAGGTCGTTACAATAGATACCAATTTACCCATCGTTCGTCCCGGAACGATCAAAAAGAAAAACGATGGCGAAAAGGAGTAACCTGAATCTGTAAACAGATGTGGGTATTTTTCTTGCATATCTGCCTCCTTTTCCCAAGTAGCCTCTTCACCGGTCGATTCTTCCATTGAACTTTGATGGATGCAATCTCTCTCGACCTCAACTTGCGAACCTCTCTAACTAAATAGCAACTGGTTCCTCCTCATAAGTCAAATTCTCATCAAGCAAAACTGAATCCCAACGGATAATGTAGTTTCCATCTCCGTGGTATCTTTTCAACATGGACACTTGAAATACCGGATGTACTCTGGACAGCCCTGGAGGTAAGTCTAATTCATAAGCCACCTCCCCTACTCGCTTTAGTACCTCAAATGGTCCAATATACCTTGGACTTAACTTACCCCTTTTTCCGAACCGCATCACCCCTTTCATGGGTGAAACCTTCAACAAGACTTGTTCACCTTCCATGAACTCCAAGTCTCTAACCTTTCGGTCTGCATACTCCTTTTGTCTACTTTGCGCCGCTAGAAGCTTTCCTTGAATGCACTTCACCTTATCTAATGAATCCCTCAAGAGGTCAGTACCCCAAGGTCTAACCTCAAATGCATCGAACCACCCAATGGGAGATCTACATCTCCTCCCATATAATGCTTCAAATGGGGCCATATCAATACTGGAGTGATAGCTATTATTGTATGAAAACTTTGCCAAGGGTAAGAAGCTATCCCAATGGCCACCAAACTCTATCACACATGCACGAAGCATATCCTCCAACACTTGAATCGTTCGCTCAGACTGACCATCAGTCTGAGGGTGAAACGCAGTAGTAAGGTCCAACCTAGTACCTAATTCAGCATGTAATGTCCTCCAAAACTTAGAAGTAACTGCGTACCTCTATCTGATATGATGGAGAGTGGAACTCCATGCAACGAACGATTTCTGAGATGTAGTTTTTGGCTAACTTCTCTGCATTGTAGGTCACCTTGACAGGAATGAAGTGAGCAAACTTGTTAACCTATCAACATTGCCAAATGGAATCAAACTTCCCCAATGTCTTTGGAAGACGAACCACGAAGTCCATTGCGATTCTCTCCCACTTCCATTCCGGAATGGGCATCCTCTGAAGTGTTCCTCCGAGCCTCTAGTGTTCATACTTTACTTGCTGATAATTTGGACATTTGGCAACAAAACCCACAATGTCACGCTTCATTCTACTCCACCAGAAATGTTGTTTTAGGTCGCGGTACATCTTGGTTGCACCAGGATGTATCGAATATCCGGAACTATGAGCCTCTGTCAGAATAGTGGTGATGAAATCATCGATGTGGGGTACGCATACCCTTCCTTAATCCTTAAACACCTTCCTCATCAATTATTGCTTCCTTAGCCTCTCCTCGCAACACTTTATCTCGAATTCGACCTAGTTTCTCTCATCATCAAACTGTCTTCCTTGATCTTGTAAAGAAAAGAAGATCTTGCCTCTACACAAACTAACAATCCTCCATTCTCATTTATTTCTAACCTCATAAGGTCATTAGCCAAAATCTGGACCTCTCTAGCCAATGGGCGTCTAGAAACTTGCAAATGAGCTAGACTTCCCATGCTTCCGGCCTTTCTACTTAAAGCATCCGCCACAACATTCGCTTTTCCCGGATGATACAAGATAGTGATGTCGTAGTCCTTCAGTAGTTCCGTCCATCTCCTCTGTCTCAAGTTCAACTTCTGAGTAAAGACATACTATAGGCTACGATGATCCGTGTAACCTCACACTTAACCCATACAAATAGTGTCTCCATTGCTTTAGTGCAAATACAACCGCGGCCAACTCCAAATCATGGGTAGGATAGTTACGTTCATGCACCTTTAATTGCCTCAAAGCATAAGCAATCACATTCTTCTCTTGCATTAGCACTGCATCCAAACCCGAATAGGATGCATCACAATAAACGATGAAGTTTTTACCCTCTACTGGCAAGGTGAGAATTGGTGCAGTAGTCAACAAAGTCTTGAGTTTCTGAAAGCTTTCCTCACACTCATCCGACCATAAAAATGGAACATTCTGCTTAGTCAAGTTCGTCAATTGGGAAGCAATAGAAGAGAATCCCTTGACAAATCGGCGGTAGTAGCTAGCTAACCCCACAAAGCTCCTTATCTCTGACACATTAGTAGGTCTTACCCAATTTTCACCGTCTCAATCTTAGATGGATCCACCATCACTCCATCCTTAGAAACCACGTGCCCCAAGAAGGACACTGAATCTAGCCAAAAACTCACACTTGGAGAAATTTGCATAAAGCTTTTTCTTCCTCAACAACTCTAACACCATTCTCAAATGCTCCTCATGTTCCTCTTACTCTTGGAGTATATCAGTATATCATCAATAAACACGATCACAAAGAGGTCAAATATGGCTTGAAAATCCCGTTCATCAAGCTCATGAAGGCAGCAGGGGCATTCGTAAGACCAAAGGACATTACCACAAATTCATAATGACCATACCTAGTTCGAAATGCAGTCTTTGGCACATCCGTTGCTCGTATTTTCAATTGGTGATAGCCGGATCTCAAGTCAATTTTAGAGAAGACACAAGCACCTTGTAACTGATCGAACAAGTCGTCAATGCGAGGAATGGGGTACTTGTTCTTAATAGTGACCTTGTTCAGTTGTCTGTAGTCTATGCACATCCGAAATCTCCCATCTTTCTTCTTCACAAATAACACTGGAGCACCCCAAGGAGATGCGCTTGGTCTAATGAAGCCTTTGCTCAACAACTCTTGAAGTTGGGCCTTTAACTCTCTTAACTCTGCGGGAGCCATTCTATAAGGGGGTATAGAAATGGGGCAAGTACCCGGTTCCAAATCAATGCAGAAGTCAATATCCCTATCCGGTGGCATGCCAGTAAGATCTGCAGGGAACACATCCAGAAACTCACGGACTACCGAAACTGACTCAATCGAAGGTACTTGAGTAGTGTCATCCTTGAGATGTGCCAAGAAAGCTAAACACCCTTTACTAACCATTTTCTTAGCACGAAGAAAGGAGATCATACGAACCGGACTGGAAGTGTAGTCGCCCTCCCACACTAACGGATCCGCCCCATGCTTGGCTAACGTCACAGTTTTAGCATTCCAATCCAAAATCGCAAAATTTGGAGAAAGCCAAGTCACACCCAGAATTACATCAAAGTCACCCATTTCTAAAATAACCAAATCTACATAAGTGTTGCTCCCCACAAAATTCACGAAACAAGACCTACATACCTTTTCAACTATCAAAGACTCACCCACCGGAGTAGAAACACGAATAGGCGTGTCAAGCAATTCACAATGTAAATTAAGACCATTAGCAAATGAGGAAGATACATAAGAAAATGTGGATCCAGGATCAAACAATGCGGACGCCATGCAATCACAAATCAAAAGGTTACCTGTGATGACAGCATCTGATGCCTCCGCTTCAGATCTCCCAGGAAAAGCGTAACAATGGGCCCCATTACTTGTTTGTCCGTTGCCCCTACCATGTTGTGTTGTAGTGGCTCCAGTTTTCCCATCACCTCTGCCGTTGTGGTGACCACCATTACCTCGACCACCACGTCCTCCAGAAAAGCGGCCTCTACCATGACCACCTCTACCTCTAGCTATTGGGGGTCTGTAACTCTGTTTTGGACAATTCCTCCTAATATGTCCAATCTCCCCACATACATAGCACTCTCTGGAGTCAGTCATAGGTCTCTCGGAGTAGTGTTGACCGTTCTGAGGTGGACCCCCAACTACAGTCTGTAGTGAAGACTGAATTGGTCGAACTGAGTAACCTCCGAAACTCTGTCCTCTAGAGTAAGAACCATTAAACTCACCTCCCTTCGAAACCTTTTTGATGTCGATGTCGTGGTGAAGTCATCTGGCTTCACTCCTTCCACTCTATTACAATGTCTACCACCTCTTGGAGGATGTTGCCGTAGCCGCTACCTGTAAGGCTGAAATCCGCAATTCTGACCTCAAACCCTTCACAAAACGGCGAATCCGTTTTTGTGGACTGAAACAGAGTTGAGTGGCATACCTGGATAATGCCACGAAATTAGCCTCATAGGCGTTAACCGTCATCC